>BSBK01010524.1:160000-292500 GCA_027943335.1 Chamaecyparis obtusa | reverse complement strand
TCATTTTTCATTGGCTACGGTGTTGGTGATGTGGTGAAAGACTTTTTAAATGGCTTGTTGATTGTTGCGAGGATAAATAAGGACCTCCCCAATCTGCCGGGAAGAAATAAAATCGATGACCGCGTTTTAAATTTGTCTGGGTAACTGTTTCTTCCAAAATTTGAAATTTTAAATGGTTTTTTAGTGACAAAAGGACTGGTTTTTAATGCTGGAGTGGCTGGATCTGGTAGATATGATTTTGTCAAGTGTTGCAGTATGGTCCAGAGGCTATGATGGTTGATTGCAGAGGAATGTACCATGAAGGAATGGGTAACTAGGTCAGCTCAAGGCATGTTGCAAGATTTGATCAGACCAGGTTGCTTGGTTTTCCTCCAATGTAATAAATTTTGATTACTTCCAAGTTGGTTTGGTGGGTGAAAACCCTAACCCTTGCCCTAGTCATTTGTACCTTGTTGCATCTTGATTTTTGGGATTCCAAGATGACTAGTGGTATATATTGTTGTAGTTTTGATTTTAGAAGGGTTCCAATTTTTGAGTTCCAGATCTGGTTCCATGAAGGGTCCTTTTCCTGTAGATATTTTCCTTTTTCTCTGCATAAAGGGTGTTCCCTCTTTCCTTTCTAGTTTGGAGAAGATAATATAAGTTGTAACAGTTTGTTTTATGTATAAGGTTTCAATATATTTGTACTGTTATCAAATTGTCTCCATTTAAATCCTAAACTTGTTGATTATAGCATCAAGGATGTTTGATCTTTCTATTTGTATTTCCTATGTGTCTACAATAGAGTTGTCTTCACAGAGATAACTAAGTTCAAGATTAGTTTTCAGATGTGTATGAGCTGGGGTATCAAGGGTATCTCACGTTATCTTTCAGTGGATGCTGATTAATGTATTGCTTGTTTATAGGTCTCTTTTAAGGGAAGGGTTAAAATCCTTTGAATAGGTGATAGCATATTTGGGTACACAAGTGGATTGTTGAAGTGAGGTTTGATTAATGGTGTATGATTGATGTAAGACATCAACATATTGGAATGTATTATCTTTTTGTTTCATAGCTCTCTGTTGCAGTGATGTATTTGACTCTGTTTCCCATTGGATGAGGTACTGGTCTATGAGAGACTTAGGGTATCTCAGGGGTCCTTTCAACCCAGCATTAATCATTCAAATGAAGTATCTTTCCTTTCATGTTGGTAGGAGTAGTTTCTAGTTTTTAGATTCATTCTATGCAAATACGCTATTGCATAAGATTTGGTGAGTATTGAGGTACATGATACCTATAGGAGTCTGAAAGCTATTCCACAGTCAGTTACCTGCAGGCCTATGGTTTGACACAAGATGTATGTGTGTGCAGATGAGGTACACCCGCCTAAGTGATGTGGAGCTCAAAGTGTAGAAAGCCCTTGTGCTTTGTTCATTGGCCCTTTTTCTTGTCAGATTTGGAGCATTTAGTGAGTGTGACACTAGCCATGTCAATCCTAGTGTAAATCTAACAGTGTGGGAGAAAGGAACACCAACACATTCTTTTGATTTTTAGTTTGGAGCATAGGAGGGTTTTCTAGGATCATAGTTGGAGGGTGGCTCACAATGGGGGTTAGGGCCCAAAGTGATTTTTCCAGGGTAACCCATTGTGGAGTTTTTGTAATCAAGTGGAAACTTAATACAAATAAACTGAGATTGAGATTCACATTAAATAAAAAGATATTTGCCTCATCCATAGCCTTGAGTGCATGCATATATAAGGATGGGTTGGAGAAGACCTGGTTGTCTGTGGGATATATATTTAACAGTATGACACCTCATTTACATGAGCTCCACCCAGGGGTCAGGTCCAGTGAGATCGTCAAGACTACCTAGAGAGTGGGAGCTATGTGATGACACCCTTTAGTATGTGGCTTAGGATCTCCTCATGTATGTTTTAGCATTGCCTCTAGTATATGATGTTTCTTGGTGTTTTTACTTATGTGATTACTTGTGATTCTTTCTCTTGGTCCTTTGGACTTCTCTTTGTTGGATTGTTGTCATCATATATTTATTTTAGCTTATTGAGTTTGTGGCATGTGTGGGCCTTGGGTTATATCCTAGCTTGGGGGAGTGAGCCTCAAGGTCCTACATGGTTGGGTGGTAAATATTTTATCCACATAGTATTTTTTCCTAAGTGTGACCGAGAGATGAGATGGTCTTGCAAATTTTTCTTTGCAGTTTCCTATTCATGTGCCTAAATGATTTCTACAATTCATTATATCTGATTGCTTCTTATAAAGGCTCAACAACTAGGTATAATTCTGAACTCAGGGATTGGAAATCCAACCGAGTAGTTTATCCTCTTCATAAGAACTCATTTAGTATGCCAACCCAGGGATGTGTTACTTGAAATAGGTCAAAAAAGTATATGCACTGAGTGTCACTCAGCTATGCATTCTATAGTTGCTACCGAAAAGAAATGCTGGAAGGAAACTATCTTATGATTGCAAGAAATAAATACTAGAATGATACTTAAACTAAAGCTCTAGAAAAGTAAGTACTGGAATAGAAATTACAGATATGTAGATGCTAACAAAACATGAAGACTCTTGTAAACTATACCATAATACTTCTGTTGTTCCATTGCTTTGGCTGTAGGAAGCGTCAGCTAGCCTGTGGCTTTGGCTGTAGGAACAGTTTAACACTTGACATTGAAATAGTGAAAATGTAGGAAAATAATTCTAACTAGCATGAATATATCTAACTATGGATTTATCACCAAGTGGTCCCCCTTGGTTGAGTCTTCCAATCAAAATTATGCAAAGTTAAATCTCAACACTTCATTTTATCAATGATTGAATAATTGAGTACAAAGATTCATAAACTAGAAAACAACATAAAACTATATTGCCAGTAAACTGATAATGCCCTCTTTTCTCACACAGGAGTGGGGCTTTATTTAAAGGAAAACTTCTAACAACTTATCTAATAATTCCATATAAATAGGTGGATCTTTATTACAACATTACTAACTGAAAAGAAGGAAAGTTATTTAAAGCTGAAACATATTAGATCTAGAAAAGAGGAAAGAGTTGCCATGACAACAAATCTAACTTCCCACTCTCTCCTAGATTTCCTTAGGAAATTCATTACGATGTCTCAGTCTTCGCTAGATGACTGCCACCTTGCTCTTTTGGAAACCCTCAATTGGTGCTGTGCTTAATACTTCTCCGCTGGAACTTATTGGAAGATCAGGTTGAGCGAATGAATATGCTTTACCTGGTCAAAACAATAATTGCTATTTCGATGCGTTGCACTTCAAAGGTTAGGATAAAACATTCATGGTGATAAATACCAAAATATGAATAATCCTTCATATTCAAATAGCTACTTTGCTTATTAAAAACATAACCATAACTTAAAAATAAGTAACATAGTAATTTGTCCAAGTATAGCATATTTAAGTATGTTTAAACCATGATAACAGTCTAATGGAAACATGCCATATAATAACAAGAAAGAGCATAAAAGGTCTTGAGGAAAATGTATCATAACAAGAAAAAGACCTAGCAAATATCATCCTAGGGTATTTATAGTGTGGCATTATTATGCCTCATCATTGCCCCCTATGAGGACTAGTGCCAGCCCTCAGGCACTGAAGTATTAATGACTTTTGAAAGCACTCTGAGGTCTCCTTCTTATGTCTCTCCAATCATCGAACTATCCACTCACCAGTAGAAACTATTTGTCCTTTCAATCTTGACGCACTGACTTATCTCCAAGTCTTCGTCAACCTCGTTATCCACACAACTATATAATGACCACAAAAGTAGAGGAGGATGGAAGGTGATAGGTAACCACCTCTCTAGCCATGAATGTCATCCTAATTCTATATACCATTGGACCCTCTACATGGCGGCTTGGAAGTTGATAAGACTGTGTGGTTCTACCTTTTTTAGGGCCATAGTTAGCATGACCCACCTTTTTTGTAGCCCTTCTATAGCTCTGTGTCCTTCTGCCAATGACAACCTTTCAAATTTTGTGTGCACTTGTTCTGTGTTTTCCAGTATCCTTCTCTTGTGTGTAGAATCATTGAATCTATATACAATTTCCAACCAATCACAATAGAGCCTTTTGGATGTTTTACTCTTAGGACGTAGGAGAAGTGTAATAGTGCATTCAATTTACCTATACCTTTTCAATTTCTCTCCATAATTGATTTTATTTCTTACCCAAGAAAGTAAAGAGGACAAGTGAATATCACCCTCAAATAACAGAGGATTCCAGTTGGTATTTGATGGAACAACATGATTGTGCATGTATAATTCACAAAGAAGATTCATGATAGAATTAGGTGACATCTCATATGTAGCCACAAAGGTTTGAGGAGTGTTTATGTCAGTGCTCAAATCTCTAAGAATTCTCATCAAGTTAGACATTAAAAATTGTTCCCTCAAACATAGGGAATAAACCCTAGGTGGTGGTCTACATTCAATAATTTTAGGAACCAATTTTGTAACCAAATCCAACTTATCTTGTAGGAGTTGAATTTCTTGTTTTTGCAGTCCTATTTCCTTTTTCAACTTGTCTCTTTATAATTTCCACATGGACTTTTCATACTAAACTTTCTTAAAATAATTAATGGACAAAGAGTGTAATGTTACCTTTTCTTGATTCTTTAGTGGAACTAGGCATTCTGGCATTGCCTCTTGATTATCTTGTGGAACTGGCGCTGATGCATCCAAAATGTTGTCTATTTGAACATTTCCTGGATGGGAAGAAGATACATTAGAGATGTCCATTCTCTCTATTTCTTTCCATTCTATTGCCTGGCCTAATATAGTGGCTACAGGTTCTTCTCCCATCATATCATGACTCCTTATGAACAAGCTACCTGCGTGTGGTTCTTCATCCATGGGTTCCTCAATAGGAACGTCATGACTAGAACTAGTCATTGTAGAAGAGTCCTTCTCCATTTGCTTCATGTTCAAATGAACACTGCATCATAGTGGTGTGTCAGCTGATGCTACATGACATTTTTGTGGAGTCTTTCTTTCGATAGCAGATGTGGCTATAGGAGGAATAGGGGCGTCACCCACATCATATTCAGCCATTTTCCCTTTCCCTTTATCATTTTTTAGGGCTTCCTATGGGCTATGGAATTATTTAGGAACCTTAGTTTTTTCTCTCTCCAAATTAGGGTTTCAAACATTTGCTATCACATTTTCTTAGTGGATTTCAGAGGTAGGAGAGTTTTCTTGAGCCTTCTCTGGAGTAGTAGGCTCCACATTATCAGGAATGACCTTGTCAGGAAGATTTTCCTACTCTTCTTGATGTTTAGGTTGTGGCTCTATGACTTGTGGTCTGCCTCCATTTAACTGCACATGAGGTGATGTAAGAAACTCTTCCCAGGTCATGGGAGAGGTATCATGTAGGGCTCTTTCTACTAGAAGTTTTATTAAACCATGATGGGTGACAACATTCTGCCTTCCTTTCCTAACCTCTCCAGAACTCAAATTCAACAAAAAATATAGGACATTGGGATCATTTACTAAATGACCATACCGCAAATGGCTCAAAAGCTTGAAGTGAATGGCATGGAGGAAAGAGAGAACCACCCTTCACAAGTAATGTACCTTATAATGTGCACTGCTAATTGAGGGTACTCACCAAGAAGATACATCCATCTAGCACCTTGTTTCTTGTATTCCATTGCGGTGTCTACTGACAAAGAAAATTCTTGTCAAGCTGTGCAAGCATCATGACTTGTTGGAAATATTCAGGGATTAACCGAGTTACTGAGAGGGGAGGGGTGAATCAGTAACTTCAAATTTTCTTACAATTACAGATGTATTAACATATAGTTTACTTTTTCTTTATGCATATAGAAAGTATGAAACTTAGAAGCATTCACAACAATGACACATAGATTTGGTTACCCAGAAACCTTCCAAAAAGAAAGTAAAACTGGGGTGGGGATGAAACCCACAAAGCTTTAAAACTGCAGAATAAAGTTGGCCGGTTAAGGCTTACAATTTGATCACTTCTGATGATCTGCCCTGTTAGGAGCAATAAGGATTGCTAAATCCACCTTGTTAAAGGATTTACAAACATACAATGAAGTATGCACTCGGTAAAGAGATTTTATAATAGACTGTTAAGTCTACCTGGTTAAAGGATTTTAGTACTGATTCACCTGTTAGAATGAAATAGTAGATCTCTTGCTTTGCAACTGGATTGCTGATTGAGATTCGCTGAATGTACTGATCACCTTCTGTGATGAATTTATCTTTGCTATTCCCTATACTACTGTAGCCCTTTGTAATTCGCTTATCTCTGCCTTTTCTTTTTATACTCATACATACTCATATAATTACATCTTGACATCTTTACAACATTGTTTATATACAAGTCTAAACAATTAATTACAATTACAAAGTCGGCTTGACAAATAAACATAAGTGCCACTAAGTCGGCCCAAGTATGGTTACACGATTCCTGCAAACTAACTCGGTGACTTTCTGATACTCGGCGTCCACTGCATTACTCGGCATCGTCATGCACTCGGTAGAAGTGAAGGCACGGTTCATATTAACCACTCGGTAGGTTTTGAACTCGGTAAATACTAGTGACTCGATAGACACAATGTTACTCAGTTTATACTATCCTGCTCGATTTGCACTATCTGCTCGGTTTGCACTGTTCTGCTCGGTTTGCACTGTTCTGCTCGGTTTGCACTGTTCTGCTCGGTTTGCACTGTTCTGCTTAGTTTGCACTGTTCTACTCGGTTTGCACTGTTCTGCTCGGTTTGCACTGAGAATGCAAATAAGTGTTGTCACTAGTGGCAATTCTGCTTAATGCCAACAATCTCCCCCTTTGGCATTAGTGACAAAAACACTTATTGCTCAAAACTTATATACACTTATTGATTTTTTTTAATTTTTTTTTCATAGGGCTTTATACATTATCTCCCCCTTTCAATGTGCTAACTTTTTCTTCTATAAAAATATCCTTCTATACATATCTCCTTCTCCTTCTATACATATATCCTTCTATACATATCTCCCCCTTTTTGACGATAATGCCAAAGGTGTATATACAAGTGATTTACAGAGAGAATCCAAAATTTGATAGAAAATCAGAATGTACCTTCATGATTAGTGCCAGGGTTCTGTCCCAATTTTCTTGCAGAATCTTGCATGTTTGGATTGCAATTTGGACTTTTGCAGAGAGTTCAATCATGTGATCTGCTATAGAGAACTGATTGTCATGAATCAATGTTTTGGAATGTTCAATGTGCTTATACATTGTATTCATGATGGGAAGGATCATGTTCTGGATGTCTAGCAGTGTGGACCGGATCCTTGTGTCTTCTTTTAGTAGATCTGACTATATATTTGATAGATATGAGACTTTCATGTGATGAGCAGAGCTTGAACTTGGTTCAAGTTGTAGCTTCTGTATGCTGATCTTCATATCCTCATCCATTTTATTCATTTTATCCTTAACATCCTTTGTGAACTCGGCAATATTGCACAGTCTGGCCAAAAGAGAGGTGACATTCGAATAGGTGGATTCAATATTTGACAAGTCTGAAGACAATTCCACTTGATTAATAGCTATGTGCTGAGCAATGTGCTCAAGCACTTTATTGTTGAATCTCTTCTCGGCTCTTTCAACTAACTTTTCTGTCCCAGATGAGTCCTCATTGTATTTATTTACTGCTTCAGCTAATTGTAGCAAAACATGTTGAGAGGAGTCTACTTTAATACCTAATGCATCAGACAAAATGTCTTTAGCATCTTTAATGATTTGATATTCCTTGTCTCTCTCCTCTTTAAGCTTCTTTTGCTTTGCTTTCCTTTGGAGGATTTCACCTATATTTTGCATTTGGTCCGCTGATAGATTTGCAAAATCTAATGTTGGAATCTCTATTTCTTCATCTAGGTCTATATCCTCTACTATATTCTTACCCAAAAATTTTATACTCGGTAGAGCCTTAGGTTTCTCTGTACTTAATGCCTTAGTAGTAGTGACAATAGACATAGTTCGACTGGCTATGGAGACTGGCACACTGTCTACTGGAGAACTTTAAATATTTACACTTGTAGAATCAAAAACTGGAATACTTACTGCTGGAAAACTTGATGAAATGGGAGACTGCAACTTGGTAGAAGAAATGGTGGTTGCTTCTGTTGTTGCTATAGGTGATTGGACAAAAGTTGAAGTTGTCACAACCATGCTTGAAGGTGTCTCTGGGCTAGATGTAGAAACTTTTACTGGAGAGGTAGGAAGTGATGCAATGACTTCTGCTGCTATCCTCATAGTATCATCTACCTCAGTGGCTTCTTCTTGTTCATCACTGTCATCTTCAATATCTTTTATTATTACTGTTTCAATACTCGGTTGGTGAAGATGGTATATGTTCTTCCATGTAGCATTTGTAGCCTTCACAACTGATTCAATATTGTTGATCAGAATCAAACAAGTATTGAACCTTAGTGTCATCTTATTTTCATTTTCCTTTAATGCCTTCTTTACTTCATCATTTTTCAAGCTCGGCATTAACTGTCTCAGGGTTTGATCAAATATGTCTATCACAGTTTGCTTTGCATTACTCCATCTCATTTTTATTGGATTTAATAAGACTACTGGAACCTGTGGGGCTATTTCATCAGGAGAGTATTTCCACTGTCCCATCTTTTCAATAACAACATCTTCTATTTCCTTCTGTTCTGTTTCCGATCTGGTTTCATATTTAAAAGATTTTATGTTACTTACTCCAGATCCTGATCCATCTCTAAAAAGTTTGATCCTCTCTTGAAAGTTTAGAGGAGGCCTTTTGAATACTATATCTTTGTCTGCCTTATCTTTATCTGCCTTACCTCTTGTACTTCTCCTTGTAAATACAGTAGTGGGAGGCTTAGGTGCCTTAGTGATAAAAACCTTTCCTTTCTTCTTTGCAGGTTCTGGTTCCTCTGTTTTCTCATCCTTTTCCTTTTCTTCTTCATCGTTATCTTCTTTGTCCTCGGTTAGCATTTGCATTTTGGCTATCCTCTTCTTTCCTTTGTTTATCGCCTGTGGAAGTTTTATGCTTAATTCAATTCTCACCTTTGCTTCATCATATGTTCCAAAATATGGAGCTTTGGGATTAACAGGTTGATTAAGAAGGGCTTCAATGATATTCTTGGTTTCATCAATATTTACCTCATAAGGAAGAGGTTTTACATATACAATCCTCGGTTTAGCTGCTTGAATATATACATTGTCACAGTCTACCATGAAACAAATGTCATCCTTGTAATCCTCCACCAACTTCTGTGGAATCCAGAATCTGTCATTCATCTTCTCTTTGAAAGACTCAAAATAACTGTCCATGATGCTTTCAAAATTTTCACCCATTTCTGAGATGTATTCGTTAATCTCATAAAGTACTGGCACATCTTTTCTCCATACAACTTTTCCTTTGGAAGGGAAGAATTTTTGAACATAGAAGAATAAACAGACCAGTAGGGATCCAAACTTACATGGATTGTTTTTGGAAGTTTGAATGCTTTCCATGTTCTTGTTAAACTATTTTAATAATAAATCTGCAAGGTCAAATGATAAGTTGTTCTTGACCACTTTGCATGCTAGGTCAATAGCTTCACAGGAGACACTGTTCTGTTGACTTGAACTGTATATTTTATGGGCCATAATGTGTGTACCAAACTTTAGTTCAGCATCGGTAATGCTGCTAACTTTCATGCCTCTACCATCCCACTCGGATAGGGTTTTCTTTTCCAGTTCCGACCGACCTAGGGTTTTGGTAGTTTTTGCTTTATTCAACATGGGAAGACCGGTGATTTGATGAATCATCTTCTTGGTGATCTCTATGGGTTGCTCAAGCCAAATCTTGCCATCATGTATACGGCTGAGAATGTATCTAACCCATTTATCCCAAAAGTTTCGAGGCAAATGTGCAATGTGAACTAATCCCTTATCTTCCAGATGTTTGTGCTCGGGTTTCAGAATACCATCCACACACAGTTCTTCACGCACAATATCTAGTTCTAGGTTCCCCATTTCATGAATTGCATAGTTGAAATGATTGTGAATATCGTTAATAAGTAGTACCTTAGGAGGAATCTGAGATTGAGCTCCGTTTGGGTCTAGGGCTGCTGCAATTACGAGCACGATCTTGAAATCTGGTGCTTTCCATTCCCCTTGGACTAACATATCTGATCCTTTCTTCACTGAAGTGCTAGATGATGCCATGGTAGCTCATAGAAAATTCTTTTTGCAAAAGGTATTTGAGTCGCTGGATTGCTCTTGAAGTTTTCTGCTCTCAAAGTGCTAAAATTCGCGGTGAGAAATGAGTTCAATTTCTTGCCTTTTGTTTACAACTCTGTCATTAATGCTCAGTACAAATTAGGGTATGAATTTTGACAGACTGTCACCCACTAAGAATTAATTGCTCGGTGAAGACTTCGCAACTTGGTAAACTCGAGAATTCATATTGCTCCGACCTCGCTTGGTAAAGACTAATACCGACCTTGTTCGGTAAAGACTGGTACCGACCTTCCTGTGATCTTACTGCATCTTGTATGCTGATTTAGATCTTTCTTTTAATTCAGTTCTGGAACTGCTTGAAGTTTGTCTATGAGAATACAGTTCCAGTGCTTTCTTGGAAATTTAGTTTGAGTCGGTAGAGCCACCCATTCCATTACTTGGACTGGTTTGCTCGGTAGATTTAGGAATCCACTTTTGTCTGACCTGTTTCCTGACCTTAGTTGCTTCATTCTTCTTTCCATCTTCAACTTCACTAGCATTCATGCAGTTTCTGGCTATGTGACCGAGTTTAGTGCATTTGAAGCATCTTACGGTAGTATCTCTTTTCCTTAGATGATGTTTTATGCAGTTCATGCCAATGTGTCCATATTCTCCACAGTAATGACATCTACACCAGGTGTTGTAGTCCCATCCAAACATTGCTTTCATAATTTGTTCTGCTGGATTGAATGTCTTGGATCTGCACTCGGATGCTTTGTGACCTTGTTTGTTGCACTTGTGACAATTACCTCTGAATCTTGGTTTTTCCCTGCATTCATTTGCTTTGTGACCATGTTGATTGCAGTTGTAGCATTTTCCATTGAATTCTGCTTTTTCATTGTTCCAACATTTATTTGAGGTATGTCCTATTTTACCACAATGATTACAAGTAGGTTTTTGATTTCTTTGAGTACCTTGCTTAGAAGATTCACCTTCTCCTTTGTATCCAAGTCCTGCTTTTCCTTTCTGCCTATGCAGATTTTGCTCATACAGCTGATTCAAGTCTTCTTGGCTTTTCAGCATTCCTTCATTGATTTTTTTTTTGGTGTTTAGGTCATCCACCAATCTTAGATTGATTTCCTTTTCAGATCTTAGTTCTTCTCTTGTGTTTTCTATTTCTGATCTTAGATTCAGAATTTCCTCATTTGTATGGGAGATCTGATCAATTAGGTTTTCTAGCTGAAGGGTTTTATTTTGAACTTCATTGTTCCTACCATCTAATTCATCTTTCAACTTGTTTCTTTGTTCTAAGATCTCACAAAATCTTGTTGAGTGTAGCTCTTGTTCTCTTTTTAATTTTCTCACTTCTTCCTGCAGAGACCCATTCTTTTCTAGGAGTTCTTTGACAGCATTGCTTGCTTCATCTGAGCTATTTGAGGGAAAAAGATCTTCAACCTTTTCTTCAATGTCATTCTGATCATTCATCTGATTTGCAAGTTCCTTCCTTCTTCTTAGGGATTGGGAAAGATGTTCTTTTGCTTCCTTGAGTTTAGCTATGGCCATTTCGAGATCTAGCTTTTCATTTTCAATCACCTTGTTCAGTTTGAATACCTCCATTGTCTTGGATCTTTGCTCAAGCTAGTTAAGCTTTATCTTGAGAACCAACAATGCTCTGATACCAATTGTTGGAAATATTCAGGGATTAACCGAGTTACTGAGAGGGGAGGGGTGAATCAGTAACTTTAAATTTTCTTACAATTACAGATGTATTAACATATAGTTTACTTTTTCTTTATGCATATAGAAAGTATGAAACTTAGAAGAATTCACAACAATGACACATAGATTTGGTTACCCAAAAACCTTCCAAAAAGAAAGTAAAACTGGGGTGGGGATGAAACCCACAAAGCTTTAGTACTGCAGAATAAAGTTGGCCGGTTAAGGCTTACAATTTGATCACTTCTGATGATCTGCCCTGTTAGGAGCAATAAGGATTGCTAAATCCACCTTGTTAAAGGATTTACAAACATACAATGAAGTATGCACTCGATAAAGAGATTTTATAACAGACTGTTAAGTCTACCTGGTTAAAGGATTTTAGTACTGATTCACCTGTTAGAATGAAACAGTAGATCTCTTGCTTTGCAACTAGATTGCTGATTGAGATTCGCTGAATGTACTGATCACCTTCTGTAATGAATTTGTCTTTGCTGTTTCCTATACTACTGTAGCCCTTTGTAATTCGCTTATCTCTACCTTTTCTTTTTATACTCAGACATACTCATATAATTACATCTTGACATCTTTACAACATTGTTTATATACAAGTCTAAACAATTAATTACAATTACAAAGTCGGCTTGACAAATAAACATAAGTGCCACTAAGTTGGCCCAAGTATGGTTACACGGTTCCTGCAAACTAACTCGGTGACTTTCTGATACTCGACGTCCACTGCATTACTCGGCATCGTCATGCACTTGGTAGAAGTGAAGGCACGGTTCATACTAACCACTCGGTAGGTTTTAAATTCGGTAAATACTGGTGACTCGGTAGACACAATGTTACTCGGTTTATACTGTCCTGCTCGGTTTGCACTGTTCTGCTCGGTTTGCACTGTTCTGCTCAGTTTGCACTGTTCTGCTCAGTTTGCACTGTTCTGCTCAGTTTGCACTGAGAATGCAAATAAGTGTTGTCACTAGTGGCAATTCTGCTTAATGCCAACATGACTATGTGGAAATGCTCTGCCTATGGTAGGAAGTCCAAAAACTTCTACAATTCGCCCCTCTAAAGCTTCTACTTTTAATCCTTTTACATATGTGACCCCATTACTATATGTCTATAGGAATTCCAATGCCACAGCCTCATCATGACCATTCAACTATACAAAATATGTAATCCATCCTACATGGTTAAATGTCTAAACACTGGCCTGGTCTTGCAATAAAGATGCATGACTGGCTAGCTCAGAGCGTATAGGTTGTCAACCCATCTTGCTTGCTCAAGAGATTCTACAACCTTGATTCTTCTAATTCCAGTGGATTCCTTAACAAATTCTCCTATTCTCCATTCTTCCCAGAATTCAACTGCACCAGGGTTTGGCAATTACCAGATAAAGACTATCCTGGCTCTCTCAATGGGTATCTTAGGTGAAATGGCAGAGGAATTTGGAAAGAAAAATAAAACTAAAGCTGGAATTTTGGAGTTCAAAAACAAAATTAAGGCTACAAATTTTGGATACAGAGGATGTTAAATCAATGGTTGCATAGTACATGCTTGCAAATATATAATGGTGATCTTAAGCGAGGATAGTTATTACATCACACACTTAAACTGACTACCCCCTACAAAAAATATGTAGGTGTCCTCACATGCAAGGCTAAAAAGTATAATAGTACTCAGAAAAATTACTAAATTAATTGAAGCATTAGTTATAATAATGTTAAAGAAAGTAAAGAGCATTTGAAATAATAAATGAATGTGTACCTGGAATATAATAGCCATAAATACCAAAATCCAAAAAGATTGAGTGATGTGTGCCAAACAAAAAGTAACACATTGCGTGATGATGATGTGACAGATGGATGAATATGGGAGATAAAGGTGATGAGATGTGATGTGATGACTACTTTATTATGAGAAGAAATATTTTCATGGGAAACAAAAACTTTATTATGACTACATTCATGTAGAATTAAAGCAATGATCAGAAGGAGTTGTTGTTAGCTGCACGAGAATCTTCAGCTGGAGGAGGTCTGTTAGCTGTAGAGAAGTTTTCAGCTAGAGGAGGTCCATTGACTTCAGAGAGTTCGATGGCTATAGGAGCTTTATTAGCTATAGGGGGTTCATCTATGGTAGGAGAAATCTCAAACTACCACAGAAATTTGACCTTTGTTTCTGGTTTATGGTATAGATGGAGTCTGTGCCCATATACCAACAACTTGAAATATACGGGGTCAATGGTTTATAACTGAACCACACCATTAGCATATACATTTTCAATTTCATAAGGACCAAGCCATCTTGTAGTAAGCTTACCTTGTGTCTCTTGATAACGAGAGTCATACAAGAGAGCCCAATCACCAGGAGTAAACTATTTGTTAAGGATATGTGAGTCATGCCACTTTTTTCACTGTATCTGGATTATTTCAGTGTGCTATAGGGCTATCTTTCATGTTTCATCTAGTTGGTTAAGCTGCAAGATCCTATTGCATTATGCTATTAGAAGATCAATGTTTAGTTGTAATGTCATTCTCAAGGTCTTATGCTCAAATTCTATAGGCATGCTATCATTCTTTCCATAAACCAGTTCAAAAGGTGTGAAACCTATTGTCATCTTCCATGTTGTCATATATGCCTAGACTTCTTCTTGTAACCTTGTGCTCCAATCCTTTTTGTGTAACTGCACTATTTTGGTCAGAATGGCCTCTATCTCTCTATTTGTAATTTATACTTTCCCATTTTCCTGTGGGTGATATGGAATTGACTTCCTGTGGTGAATATTATATTCATTCATTAGGACAGTGATCAGTGTTGATGTGAATTGAGCACCTTGATCAATAACCAGTTCTCTTGGTATACCATATCGTGTGAAGATTTATTCATATAAAAACTCAGCCACCTTATTATCCCAAGCATGTTTCATGGCACGTACCTCTACCCATTTTGTTACATAGTCAGTACACACAAGAATGTAGGAATTGTCATTTGATGAAGGGCTGATAGGTTCAACAAAATCCAACCCCCATTTTTCAAATGGAGTGACTACCACTTGAAGAAAGAGAGGCATTTTTCTCCTTTTTTTGGCACAATTACTAATGGAGAAACCCACTGGCTATCTGATATTGGATATATAAATCTAGCATTGAGGAGTTTTTGTAGCTCTATTTTGACTATTTCTCTTAATGCTGGGTTTACTCGTCTTTGAAATTGCTTCACAAGGGGGTTTGTCCTCTTTTAGATATATCCTATGGGTACACAGTTTTGGGTCCAAGCCTTTCATGTCAGAATAATCCCATGCAAATGCTATAGTATGGTTTGTTAGTGATGTTTTCTACTGAGGAGTTAGCTGGCTATTGATATTCAAGAAGAAACCATGAGACACCTCTAGTTGCTTAGTCAGCTCTATCATAGATGCATCCATTAATGAGGGCACTTGTATCTCATGGGGAAGAAATTGGTGGTAGAGCTATTTGGTTGCAGGAGAAGCCCACTGGTAATCAGGGTTTAAAACTTGTAGAGAGTAGTTATTAGAGGAACACTCCAGAGAATCTAGGTTTGATCCATACTGATTATGCAGGATATTGGTGATCACTTTGTCTTCTTCCTAGAGCTGCAGGAAGGGATCTCTTTTTAACATCATTAACTGAGACACTGAGTTTATAACCTCAACTTCTTCTCCTATGTCAGGCCATATTGGTGAGGCTAATTCTATTTGAGATTGGGTTGGTGGATACATGACTAGAGTCTTCATATGTTGACCATAAGAGATGGTCATATCCCCCGAGTGAGATCCAATGTAAGCATCTATAGTTGCTAACCAAGGCCTGCCAAGTATAATTGGGTCCCCCTAGTGTAGCTTTGGGTGATAGTATCATGAAATCGGTAGGGTAAGACCAGGATTCAAGGTCAACAACTATATCCTCTGCCATCTCGTCAGGTTTCACAGTAGAACTGTCTGCAAGCTGTAGCACAGTGGGTGTGGTTTGGAGGTTGGTTATACCAAGTTGTTGCATTATATCCTTGTTCATGACATTTATAGTAGCTCCAAGATCTATCAATGTAGTTTTAATGACTGTCCCATTAATAATGACTTCGACAATAGGGCTACCCGGGTCAGTATATTTTGGGATGGTAAGCTTTCCTAACATGATGTCAACTAGTTTTCCCAATACATGGATACTTTGGGGATCCTTTTTCTTGTAGCCAGGCTTCTTGAAGTAGGCTTCTTTGATGGCTTTTCCATATGTAGGAACATCCTTAATTGCTTGAAATAAAGGTATTTGAACATTAATTTTCTTTAATTGATCAAGAATGTTAAAGGCTGTTTCTTCAGTAGGCTTTGGATTATTGTGCTGTAGTCTTTATGGAAAAGGAGGTCCAGTGTGCTAGATTTTATCAAGTATAGGCTGTTGTACTAGTAAAGGAGGAGTGTGTTCAGCTTGGATAGGCTCTTCTTGGGGTACTTCAGTTATGATTAGATGCTCAGGAGTAGGGAGAGTAGTTCCAAACCGTAGGTGTATATCATGAAGTATGATTGCATAGGTAGGATATTACATGGGGTACTGCATTTGGTCAGTAGCATACACACTTTGTTGAGGTGTAGGAGGCATGTTGTTTGGGTTTGGCTATGGTTGCGCAGGAAGTTGTGTAGGCTTTAGAGGAAAATTATTGGTTGCTGGTGGTGGCAAGAGTGCTTGCTGCTATGGAGGCTAAAGAGGTGGAGGCATATATCCTTGAGGCTAATTTGGCCATTGCTGACCTCCTCACCATTGAGGGTTCTGCTACTAGTTACCCTGTGGGGATGCCATGCCCCTTGTGGTTGTTGCCAATTCCCCTGAGGGTTTTTCCACTATGGATTAGGGTAATTTTTCCACCGATTCTAAAAGTTGTTCCAGGGAGGGTTTTGATAATTCATAAAAGGTTGCCATTGATTATTATAAAATGGATTACTAAATGTAAGTGGGTCTTGAGGCCTACCTTGTCTTTGCACCCATGGTTGTCACTGAGCGACGAAGAACAACTACTCATCTGCTTGTTCAATTGGTTTGTAGTCAGTTGGCATCTAGGTAGTCTCCACATTAGCGACCATTTTACACCTGCAATCTCTCTTCTTCTGTCTATAGTGGGGACAAAATTTAGCCAACATAGCCTCTACTTCCTCATGCTTCTTCTTTACCTGCAAGATATCCAACTATGTGGCCATGTTGTTGTTGATATCTTGCATAAAATCGAACAAGAGATATGATATCTTTATTATGGAAGCACCTGCACCATTTGTCTTTCCTAACATGGACCTCTATCCCCTTCCTCTCTTACCACAACTCTAGAGTACTTGAGGCATATCTTTTTTATATTATCCCATGAAGATTGGGTTATATCACCTCCCACCATCAAGTCTAGTGCTTTGGTGCATCCATTTTGTATGCCTCTTAGAAAGAGAAGTTTCTAAGATTCTTCATTGAGCTCATGCTCTATGTTTCTTTGTAGGCTAAACATGAACTGTGATACATAGTCCTCGAGTGTCTCATCCTCTTTTTGTGTCATTTTAAAGATGTCTTCCCCTTGCATATCAGTTCCTTGAAAATACTCCTTATATTTAAGTAAGAATGTGGCTTGTATTTTTGCCTAATCATAGACAACATCCCACCCCAAGCCCATAAACCAATGCAATGCAGACTCCTTAAGAGTCGTAGGAAAGAGTTTGAGCTTGTGGGCATCAGTGGTGTAGTCATTACTCCTACAGAGGATGTCAAAATCAAAGAGAAAGGTATCCAGATCTTCTGTCACAAGATCATAGAATTTTGGAAGGGTAGAGGAAGGTATATTTTTAAGGTTGTTATTGTCTCACAGGTAAGTGATGGGAAATAGAAATATAGTGGTATTCACCATCCTTGGAGGATTTCTAGGATGCAGAGGAGGTAGATGATGTGGTTGACAGATGACTAATTCTAAAGAGTTTTCCTGTCTAATAGGATTTTCAGGGAATTGATCTCTTAGATGAGAGAAGGCTTCAACAAATGCATTAATTTTAGGTTACTCTTCAAAGGAAACAAGGTGTTCTTCTTCAGAGGATGAGGATAAGGATGAGGATGTAGTCTTAGGAAGTTCAATGGTAGCATCAACAAATGGGCTCTCTTCAAATGGATGATTGGATTGATTTGGCAAGTACCTTCCTCTAGCGTCTCTTCTTCTATTATGCATGCAACTAGTTGGAAGTGATGCAAATTGCAGTGTTTCTCAAAATGAAATGTATTCTACTTAAAGATGGAAATAAAAGAAAATCCTAGGAATGGCTTAGTGAGGACTAGGTTCGGCACCGTCCCCAACAATGATGCCAAAATTGATTGCTTCTTATAAAGGCTCAAAAACCAGGTATAATTCCAAACTCAAGGATTGGACATCCAATCGAGCAGTTTATCCTCTTCATAAGAAATCATTTAGTATGTCAACTCAGGGACGTGTTACTTGAAATGGGCTAGAAAAGTATATGCACCAAGTGTCACTTAGCCATGCATTCTATAGTTTCTGCAGGAAATAAATGCTAGAAGGAAACTATCTTATGATTACATGAAATAAATACTAGAATGATACTTAAACTAAAGCTGTAGAAAAGTAAGTACTGTAATAGAAATTATGAAAAATGTAGATGCTAACAAAACATGAAGACTCTTGCAAACTATGCCATAATACTTCCATTGTTCCACTTCTTTGGCTGAAGGAAGTGTCTAGCTTGTGGCTTTGGCTGTAGGAATAGTTTAACACTTGACACTGAATTAGCAGAAATGCAGGAAAATAATTCTAACTAGCATGAATCTATCTAACTATGGATTTCTCACCAAGTGGGCCCCCTTGGATGAGTAGTCCAATCACAATTATGCAAAGTTAAATCTCAACACTTCATTTTCTCATTGATTGAATAATTGAGTACAGAGATTCATAAACCAAAAAACAACATAAAACTATATTTCCAATAAATGGATAATGCCCTCTTTTGTCATGTAGGAGTGGGGCTTTATTTAAAGGAAAACTTCTAACAACTTATCTAACAATGCCATAGAAATAGGTAGATATTTATTACAACATTACTAACTGAAAATAAGGAAAGCTATTTAAAGCTGAAACATATTAGATCTGGAAAAGAGGAAAGAGTTTCCGCAACAAAAAATCTAACTTCCCACTCTCTCCTAGATTTCCTCAGGAAATTCATCATGCTGCCTTAGTCTTCATTGGATGACTACCACCTTGCTCTTCTGGAAACCCTCAACTGGTGCTACACTTAATGCTTCTCTGCTGGAACTTGCTGGAAGACTGGGTTGAGCGAATGAATACACTTTACTTGGTCAAAACAAAAATTTCTATTTTGATGCCCTGCACTTCAAAGGTTAGGATAAAACATTCATGGTGATAAATACCAAAATATGCATAATCATTCATATTCAAATAGCTAATTTTCTTATTAAAAACATAACCATAACTTCAAAATAAGTAACATAGTAATATGTCCAAGTATAGCATATTTAAGTACATTTAAACCATGATAGAATTCTAATGGAAACATGCCATATAATAATAGGAAAGAGCATAAAAAGTCTTGATGAAAATGTATCATAACAAGAAAAAGACCTAGCAAATATCATCCTAGGTTGTTTATAGTGTGGCATTATTATGCCTCATCAATATCATATTATGTAACTTCATGTTGATGTATCATGACTATATCATCATATTAATTTATTAATGTTATGTTGTGATCTCCTTGAAGAGACAAATGTAAAATGTACATGTTAGAGTAGTTCAATGGTTACTTGTAATTTGTAATCTAAACATGTATCTATGATTACCTGTGATGTAAAGGAAGGAGTGGATAAGGATGAATGTCCTTGATTTTATCACATAATTATATGTTGTCTAATTATAATATTAAATAAATTCATTCATACTATAAGCTTGTTCATAATTTCATGGTGGTCTTATTATATTGTCTTGTATATTATGTGTTGCTAGTAGCAACGTTAGGGAGCCTAAGAGGACCTTTTTATCTGATTGATGTTCAACATTTATGTTTGCATAAAATGAAATGTATTTTGGTTATGATCCTTGTATCATGTGGTTGCAAATGTAATGTTTTTAATTAAGGTAAATATAGGTTTTGAATGGGCCTCAAAACCATTTACAAAAGAAGCATAATATATTCAATAGAGTTCATACAAACATAGAATGCCTGCTAAGAAACAAAAAGAAGAACCCAAAACCTACAAACAACAAAATAACAAACTAGGAATAAAATCCAAAAAAGACAATCAACAACAGAACTACCAGCAACCCCCCCCAAAAAACCTTAATGTTCAAAAAAATGTTTGCATTAATGCTAGTTTATTATGTTGTCCTCTCAGGTTCCCTGGCAAGGCATTATAGTGAGGCTCACCCAAAAAGACTCTTCTTTGCAACTCTTACATGTCATTCTTCCATTGCCCTAGTAGTTCTACTATATATGAGGAATGATGACAATTCATTTTGATCTAATTTTGATATACATGAGTTATCATATGATCATACTAACCCCTGAGTTAGTAGATCCCTTTTATGCTCTCTTTTGCCACATGTTTTATTTCCCTTGGTTTGTCCTTTATTAGAGGCATCTCATAGTGGAAATGTCTCTTATTGAAAATGTAATGTTATATACATTATATGTTAAAAAATAATGTTTTCCTTAATGCCAGTTTATTATGTTGTCCTCTCGAGTTCCCTGGTAGGGCGTTATAGTGAGGCTCACCCAAAAAGACTCTTCTTTGTAACTCTTACATGTTATTATTCCATTGTCCTAGTAGTTCTACTATATATGAGGAATTATGACAATTCATTTTGATCTAATTATGATATACATGAGTTATCATATGATCATACTAACCCCTGAGTTAGTGGATCCCTTTTATGCTCTCTTTTGCCACATGTTTTATTTCCCTTGGTTTGTCCTTTATTGGAGGCATCTCATAGTGGAAACATCTCTTATTGTGGATGGATTAATTTATGCTTTTATGTTTTCTATGCATTTATCTAATATAATGGATGGACTATGATGCCACTTATGATTATGATTGTGATCTATGCACTAGAACATGTTGTGGGTGTAAGATGCATTATTTTTGGTTGTGCCATAATACAACATGTTAATGAATGTTAAGACCGACTGAGATAATTGTTAGTATTGAAAAATATGGGGATATTGACATGAGTAGATGAGATAATATGATGATAAACCCTAACTAAAATCTAGAAGTCATTAACCACTTTTTATTCCAACTTTTTGAGCAATTATTTTTCATCATTGAGACACTTTTTATTTTAGCAAAATGGGTGTTTCCCCACCAAGATATGAAAGATCAAGGTAGGATTATCCCTTTGAATTTTGATAGACACTTTGAAAAGACAAGTAATATTGATCAATCTATTGAAGGATGGGCAGTAAGAGTTGATGTATGTGAAAAAAACCCACAAGCATTATTTTCCTTTGCAATATTGTTTGAATTAGATACTTTTCTCATATGTGGACCTTCCTATCATAGACACTCGAAATACCCTCCTTTAGACTTCATGACAAACACCCTACAAATAATAGATAAAGAAAAATAAAGTCATGAACCATCCTGACATCTCTAATCACCTGTGGATATCCTGACAACGCATAGGAACATGACTTATGAAAATTAATATAAGTCTAACTTGGACAACTAGCCAATAGCCATATTGATTTTGTGTCTGTGTTATATTTTTTTTTGACAATGAAATTGATAATAATGATGATGTTTGGTTTTAGGAATGAGGTACCTTGTGTAAGACTAACCTGTCTAGTTTCAATTATATCCACCCTCTATATAAGACATAATGACCATATGACAAAAGAAACAATTATGACTTGACTAATTGATAAGATAATTTAACCAGTTTGATTAAGGACCACCTAATATGTTTGTTAGTTAAAGCGCTTTGTGAAGCTCAAACTTGTTGCATTTGACGTCCATTCAATGTCTAATGATGTAAAAGTATTATTTTATTAACAATGGACAATTAACAAAAATAAACTTTATTACAAGATTTTAAAAGATTTTTTTAGGACTTTTTGTGTTTTTTTATAGAATTTTTGTGGACATTTAATCATTTTATTTTGGATTTTTCAAGACATTTTATAACTTTTTTTTGAATTTTTTAGGATATTTTATCATTTTTTGGATTTTTTCCACGACATTTTATCACTTTTTAAGAGTTTTTTTTTCAAAATGTTTTATCTTTTAAAATTTTTTTTTTCAAGACATTTTCATATTTTTTTGGATTTTTATTTTAATGATATTTTAGGATCATGACATTGTACTTGCCCCCAATCAAGACATAAGGGGATTTATTGTGAAATACTCAAGATGGACTGACTCAATTTAGGACAACGGGTAGGTGTAGACACCTAAAATTGTCCCATTGCCTATGCACGATGAAAACACTAATTTTCATCTTAATTGAATAAATAATATTTATTATTTAATTAATTTGTGTCATTCTTCTATTTAAATGTCAAATTGCCAATTTAGGTCAAATGGCTTGCATGCCAAATCCAGGCCCTAGAAGGGTAAAATCCTCAAATGAACGGAAGGCATATGTTGATCCTTCAAAGAACAACAATAATTTATTTCCTAAATCCCACTTCGCATACACAAAATATGATGTAGGGATTTCTAACCCCTTTTCACCCCTGGAGAAAAAGAATGACGATGCTCCCTCTACAAATCAGAATCCTCAACAAGAAAGGGAGGCGATGCTACCACAATCCTCAAGACTCCAAAGGACTAGCAGCTCTGATAAAAAATACAAGTCCCAAATCAATATAGAGGAGAAAATTAATAGGGTTCGTAATGATTCTTGCAAAACCCTTATGGCAGTACAAAAAATACAGAAAGGCAAAAGTCAAAATAACAATAACCCACAAGAAAGGAAACTAAAGCCATAAAGTGGAAAACATCCTTACCACAAGGATCTCTTCAACTACATAGAAGATGTTCAACAAGCCTCAATGAAAATCACCAATATATGCACAGAGGGAGACAAGCTTTGGCCTCCATTACACACCAAAAAAAAAGATTAAAGAGCGAATAAACCCTACCCAAAATCATGGGGTATCAGGAACTGGAAGCCAACTAACAGAATACCAAGGGTCACCATTGGAGAAAACTCAATTCCAATAGGTATAAGGAACAATTGTAACATGGTGAACCTCAATAACAAATCCATGAGCTACAAGAAGCTATCCACTATCATTATTAGCAATGACATTTCTAATAAAACTTGGGAAAGATGTGAAACTCACGACATATTCACAATTTGGGAGGGAAAATCCGATCACATCTCGACTATCAAGAAATGGTTCAGGTCTTCTTTGGATACATAGGTAAGTATCACTATCATAAACTAGAGTACTTTATTTTTAGACTACTCAACTAAAGAATTAATTGAAGTACTGCTCGAATCTGAAAATATTTTTTATAAGGTTTTAGTATAATTTTTTTAAAGTGGAAACCAAATTTCAACAGCATTAATAGTTGTTGGAAATTTGTCTATGCTAAGGTATATGACTAGATATAGTGTTGTCATTATGGCAACAAAGTCATATAGCAGTTTGGAGTCAGCGCACCCGATGAGAAGATCAGAAATCAGCTAAGTATTGAAGACTAGACAATGTACAAAGTTCATGCAGCTCAGAGCATCAACGCACATGTGTACAGATGAATTATGATATGCACCCTGGAAGTTAAGTTTGCTAGAATATACTTATTCTTATTCTATGAGCACATAAGTAGATATGAAAAGATGTGAAAGTTACAGTCAGTTGAAGTTGCACAGCCAGTGTGTGCCAGCAGAGAACAAAGCATAGAGTTGATAGTTAGTATTTTGGTTTGCGATTGTAATGTAATATTGTTAAGGCTATGCACCCATTGTATTTAGGTTGCTGACATGTTTATATGCTTAATTGTAAGCATGCTTAAGCCAATTCATTTGGAAGTGTTGTTTGTAATTAGTTATAGGGTTGACCTAATTATGTATTTTGTATGAGCGCATAAATATGAGGTGCGCCCATTGTATTCAATATGGAAGTTGAAAAAGAATTATGATAAGTAGAGTAGAGGTATGCAAAGACAACGTAAGATGTATTAGAGCTTTGCTAGAGGTCAAAGCATCAGTGCACCAAAGGAACTGATTTGACAAGCAATGTCATAGTAACAGTTCACCTGACAGATATAGCGTGTATCTGATATCAGAAGGTTTTATCCTTCACCATTTGAGAAGTGAGCTCTAGGAAAGTGAGTCCACTCCCCTAATAGGGATCATTGTAAAAGACTCCTAACAGGGTCTGACCCTTAACAAGGTCTACTATACTTAAAGCATTGTAAAGCTACTCCTAACAGGGTAAAGGATCTTCTAACAAGGATCACAAAACACTAGTGCAGAATATTAGTGGGTATCAATTCCCATCGAGGTTTTACCTATTTGGGTTTCCCTGTAATCATATTGGTGTCATGTGCTGATTTCATGTTTCATGTTTATGTGAATGTTTATTTTAGTACTTAAGCGTTTAAGTTCAAAATAAAGATTAAAGAGAAAAGTAAAGTTTAGTGAACATTGATTCACCCCCCCCTCTCAGTGTTCCCATTCCTAACAATTGGTATCAGAGCTCTGGTCCTTAGAAAAGAAGTTTAACCACTTGAGGAGATCATGGACAAAGTAGAAATGAAACATCTGAAGAAAAATCTTGAAGCCACTCTTGAAGACCTAGACAATTCAGAAAGATAAATCTTGAAGCCGCTCTTGAAGACCTAGATAATTCAGAAAGAGAAATTGAAGAACTAAAAGAAAAAGTCAACGATGCTCAATTAGTTATCAAAAAACTAAGAAAGGATTTGAAAGGATGCTCTAACAATGATCTTGAAGAAAAGGTAAAGAAGTTAAGTGAAGAAAATGCATCCTTATTAAATCAGCTTGAAGAATTTGATGAAAAACTTATGAACAATCAAGATGTCTACAATAAACAAGTCAAGGAGAATCTTCAACTCAATGAAGAACTAAGGGAAGCTAAATTGGAAGTCTTGGAGCTAAGGACTATCAAAGAAAGCTTGGAATCTGAATTGAAAAAGGCAAAGGATCATATTGACAAGTTACACACCAGTGCTGATTTGTTAGAATCTCAGTTGTATGCAAGAAGAGCCAAAGGAGACACTAGCTGTATTGGATACAATGAAGCACAAAATTAGATTGATGATATGCGAGCAAGAAAGGATTCACAAAAGGACTCTAATGATGTAGAAAAGATTGAAGATCAAACCAAATATAATGGTGGACCACCTAAGAATGAGCGCAAGCAAGTAGAATGCACTTGTTTCGCATGTAACAAACATGGACACATTACAAGGAACTGTACAAAGGTAAGACCTTTTAATGGATACTATTATTCATGCAACAAATTTGGTCATAGAGCTATGAATTGCAAGACTAGTAAGAAGAACAAGATTCAACAAGATCAGAGAAATCAGAATCAGACAAATGTAAGAAGTTCTCAGAATGTTACATGCCAGATATGTAACTATAATGGTCACATAGCAAAGAAATGCAAAATGGTGACTCATGTCAATGCGCTGAGGAATATAAGACCTCCAATCATTTGTCACTCTTGTAACAAGGCTGGACATATCTCAAAGTTCTGTAGGTCAAGGACGCAAGGTCAGGGAAGCCCTAAAAAGGTCGAAGAACTTGTTTTGGATCCCATAGGAGAAGTTAAGTTTGTCAAAGCCTCAGATGATGTGAGCATGATTTGGTCAGAGAAAAAGAAGGACACAACTGATGAGAATGTATTAGATGCATCCACAGTGGACGCACCCTCTACATCTAGATGAATGGCCCTATTGTCAATCAGGATTGCGCCTATAGCTTGATGCAGAATCTAGCTATCCTGTTGAAACATGGAAACGTTCTCACTGATGGGGAAGAGAACAAATCTCCAAATTCTAGGCCGGTTCCTCTTAGATTTAGAATATCACTTGCACAAATTTATATAAGGAAAGGGATGAAAGGAATAACATACTAAATTCTAATCCTAAATTGGGTGATACACCAATGAATGATATGTAACTTAAACTAATCTAGCATAGAACTTTTAAATATAATTATGGCTCTCAGTACCCAGACAACATGCAACTATAAAAGTGTTTCTATGTAAGGACCTGAAATATTTTTGCATAGATAGGGAAATAATGCTTCACCAAATCACTGCAAAAGTTAGGACACAAACAACAGACCTATAATAGCAAGTATCAAGATTCAAAATGTAATAAGGAATGTAACTAAGATGAAGGCTAACACAACATCAAAGCAATTAAACTCACAATATTACACTTCGAAACAAATGGGAAGGAGCAGATATCTATATTATCAATGCTGGAATAAATCTCTACTACAAATTGTCTTACAATTCACTCCGGAGTTTGTGATATGCAAAAAAGGTGAGCCAAAAAGAAGATCCTCAAAAAATGAGGTGAAAATAATGTAAATAGAGTTCTCCAAAACCCTAATCCGTATGCATGAGAAAACCCTCCAAAATGAGGAGTCAAACTATCCAAAAAATGCAGTCAAAGTGACCCTTGAACTCCCTCAAGTCATGTATAACTGGACTGCCACTCAAAATCATGTCAAACTGCTCCATAACTCCCAAAAATCATGTAAATATGTGAGGGGTCAGATATGGAAGGAAAAGCCATCACAAAGTGAGTGTAACTGCTATGAACAGATAGTGAACTACTCCAAAGAGGCCCTCAACTGATACCATCTGATACTAAACTCAAAAAATAAACTCAACATGACTGAGAAGCACTTCCTTCATCAAAAAATGATGCTCTTGAGAACCACTTAAGCTATATTTTTGTTCATTAATATATTTTGTAAAAGGTTTAATTTATATTTCCCAAAAACTATACTTATCCCATTCAATATTTAATAAATAATGAATTTATACTCAACATAAAAAATGGAATTAAACAAAATTCTATTTAATATATTTAAGCTAAGCATAAATTCATTTTTTATTTAAAATTGAATGTAATAAGTACAATTAAATTTAAATTCTATATCATATATATTACAATGTAATATTACTTAAGTTAATTAGATAATAAAATTATCTACTTAACTTAACATTTTATGATAGAGAATTTAAATAAAAGAAAAAATATAAATAAAAACTTAAACTTAATATATAAATAAAACAAAGAATACAACCTAAGCTATTCTTCCCTATGATCGACATGACCCTTCAATACATATCTTCAAAGCACTTTAATTAATAACATAATATAGACAACATGACTCTTTGAAATATTTGCATCTTTAATAAACGAAGCCATGTGACTAGGCTATCCTGAAACTCTTAAAATGAGTCGTATACTGCAGCCTACTGCCTTGCAGAATCCAAATTTATTTGCAATATAGCAAAGGCATTTTTATGTCTTTCTTTGTTTGAAGACTTAAGCATTTTCACAGTTTGGGAGAGGAAGAAACCCTAGGGTTATGCTACCACCATTTCTTCCAACTCTTCTCTAGTTCTTTCCTTGCTTCTGCTACAGTTGTGAATTCATAGCTTCAACTGGTGGCATTGAATCTGGCATTTGAAGTCGCAAAAATAAAGCATTGTCTCTTTATTTTTCTTCATTCTTCTGTGAGCTCAAGCCTTGAGCGTGACCATCATTCTTTGTATGTTTGAATAGGGTGAACAAGGGTTTTAATTGCTGCTGCCATGTATTCCATCTTTGTTTCTTGCTAGCCACCATGACTTAGAAGTTAACGGTTTGAACCTGATGTTTGAAGCTAAAACTTGGTCTATGAATTGAGATTATTTACGCCTTGGCATGGACTGAATATGGGTTGCAACTGGAAGCTGAAGCTAAGATAAGTATTTGCTTCTTCTCTATTATATCTGCATAAATCAAACTATTTACTTAAAAAACATGAATACTTCTCTCATATCATGTGTTCAATCTTATGTTTTAGCCCTGTTCTGTTAAATAAAGTATTATATAGGAACTATGATTGCTGTTTGAGCTCTGTAACTTGGAGATGACTCAAACTTTTCTGGGCATTCTTCACTGTGACTTCGGTGATATTTTATTGAAGCTTGGCTATGGCTGTCACGTTTATGACTATGACTAGCATTTAAAACAACTAATTACTGCATCTCTTTGCAAGTTTGTTTAAGGTTTTGGGTCTTCATCATTTTATGACAAACTTACGATACCCACATACTTATTCTGCTATAAAAGTCTGAAATGTATACCAGCTGCCATGCATCTAAAGCTTTTAAGAATTTTTTCCTGATTGAATGCTTTCACATTTGTATAAACTACAGATTTAGTTTATTTGCTACATTGTAATGATTTATCTCTGTTTGCTGGTTGTGAAAAATCTGGGCTTCATCTTTTTAAGTTCTACTTTGTATTGTCTGGAACTTTAGCTTTTAGAACAGTCAACTGTAACCCTTGAGTGGGACAAATATATCTTGATACTTTCATAAATTTATAACCTAAGCTTTTCACGAGGCTTTCATTTACTTAATATTTCAACCTGTAACTTTTACCTGAGGCTCAGATTATAAATAAAGACAAACCTAGACTTTGTTGTGGTCCCAGTGCTTGGTTATGCCGTAACAGGAATTTGCAATGTTTGAACACCTGAAAGTCTTCATTCTGGCACTGGATTGCTACAAGAATCTACACTGAATTTGTTTAGCTTGATTGGTAGGATATCATAGCTGTACCATTCTTTTGTGCTATAATTTTAACAATGAACATCATAATGAAAGTTGCAAACTTATTTGATAATCTGTAAATGAATCGGAGTTGACACAAACTAAAATAAATGTGACTCAAACAATGAAATCTAAACGTTTATCCTCATTCTCTTAACTTGCATCTCAGTCTAGAAACTTCAAATAAATCACTTTTAGTCTTCCTTCTTGTTTGAGTTTGCTGTAGCATATATTAATGTATCTCATATACTTTATAATGCTAGACCCTTTTGCTGTTTATTGTTCCCACTATGCATGCTTTTAATGGTCTGGTTATCTAATTTCTTTGCTTATCTGTTTGCTATTTCATTTATCTTAAAGTATTCACATAACTAAAGAAAACTTTATGAAATAACATTCTCCTGTGACACAACATGGTTGTCATGGTTTGTCATACTGTTAGATAAATGTATCTTTATTCCTTCCATAGTGTAACTGATTCCAGCCAGCATGCCTAGGACTTACTGATGCTCACCGTGAACATTTTATTTGCACCATAAACATATAATAAGTTGACGTACCTTCATTTTCAAGGATATGGTTACATTTTGTAGCCTTCTAACTAAAATCATCTCCTATCTTTATGCACTAATCTGAATGAAAAATTATTCTTATTTTTCTCATTCTGAAAGATATCAGTCTATAAAATAGCATTTAGAATAAAGTGTCTGAATGATACCAATCAATGAATAGATCTTAAACACATACTACCTCAACTTGATAGGATGTATGTGACATTTCTATGAAATCATACCAGACTAAAATAGTATAGAAATACTATTTTCCTTTGAAATATATCATGCATACTTATCTCATCTGATGAACTGGTGCTAATTCTGTTCCTTCTGTTCTATTCTTCACTTTTCTCAGAATATAAACTATCCCTCATGGGGTTCAAGCACGGGCTCATGACTCCCATGAGTGATCTTTATAGCATGAAATTTATTTCCTTATAGTACCTTTCCATTCTGTAACCATGTACCCGATCTAATAGGTTGAAAGGTTTCATGATGAAAGTCATGTCCCTTCAACAGCCTATCCTTTACCGCTCCACAATTTGGCCAGAAGGTCCCATGCCTGAACTTATGCATGCCCCCTCAACAGCCTCCTCAAGTCTACCGGTCTTCATGTCTTCGCCTCTCCATAGCTTCGGTCGAAAATTTTTGTGCGCATAGTGTATGTATGTCCTTTCAATGACCTACTTAGTCTTCGTACCTATCTATGCATGAAGCAAACAATGTTAGGAAATAAAGTGTTTTCTGTGATTCGATTATTCCTTCCAGAAACTTTATGAATTTCTTTCTGTTTCTACATTTTTACAAATGTAATCAAGTAGACAATTAGATAGCTTAATCCTTCTTCATTGCTCAGTTCGCATGAACTGACCCATTCTATTACTCTTATTTTGCAGGATTACTTGGAATGCCTCAGGATGTGGGACCAAAGATGCGACAACGTTCAACACTTCACAAAACACCAGGCAATGGGGGGGGCCTAACCTGTCTCTTTTTCTTCTTCTTTACATTTATAGAAATGTAACTTGTATTTTTTAATTGCTTGCATTCAATTTCTGCATTCAATCCATGCATGCTTGCATTAACCTATTGCCATGGGATGTGTGGCTTCATATGAATTTCCTAAAATAAATTTTTGAAAAGTACTTCCCTTTATGTTTTAAGAGAAACCACTACTTGTGTGGTTAAATTAAAATTGTACTTTCATATTTGAAATTCATACCTATCTTTTATTTTTCTGTGTTTTCATAAAAAATCTGAATAGTGCTCAAAATCTGAATGCTAGCATGTCTTTCACCTTTTTCTATTTAAGTTTAAAAAATCTGAATTTGTTCAAAATTTGAGAAGTGATAAGCAGATAAGTTTACCTTAATGTGTTGTTCAAATATTTTCAATTGTAAATTTGAACCTGTACTTTATTTCTCTGAATTCTTTACTATTCTACAACTTTAAAACTACAACTTTTAAGTTCAAACCTCAATGCAAAACTCTTGTCAGTTTGTTAGTTTAGTGTGAACTAAAATGATATCAGGCCCTCAGGGTCATAGGGGGAGCTAATTTAGCTCTAGACCCCTGTGTGGCTGGTATACTCATCCTCAGAGTATGCGCCTTTGGACTTAAGCTTTTGGAGTGTACAAGAACCTTTGTGTAAAAGTGCACATGCTGAATGTTAGCAGAACTCGAGTTGCAAATTTTGAAGTGACAACCTGGTTTACGCGACTTGCATTAATTGTGGAATTTTCACTTTAAAGTACATAGAAGTTATTTGATTTCTCATTGCATTCAAATTCAGAGCGATAGAGAGTAGAAAAAGCCTTGGAAGTTATTGTGAAGATTTGGAGATTGAACTATCAATGTTTGTAGTGCATTTGGTCAGAAACCCTAGCTCGTTGCGCCAATTCGGAAGTCATCAAATTATCTCAGAGATCAGTTGGAAAGCATTTATCAAGTAAGTCATGGCCACTCCCATTGTTTATGATGTCGCTAAGAAGAAAAGATATGTTTTCAAGAGGCACCCTTTTAAATCAACCCTAGATGATTTAGAGGGAGCTTTCTCCTGCATGCTTATGGGCGTCATGCATGTGGAAGACATTAGGGATTACATTTACTGTAAGAAGGAACCAGTTGGATTGGATAGGCTTAGGGCGCACATGGATACCATGCTGAAACTAGACAAGACATTCATAGATGAATATGTAAAATGGAATGATCACCCTATTGTTGAGTATGCTATGGCATATGAATTCTATGAGACAGAATGGATAAAGATCTTATTGAGTATAATTCATGATGATTTGTTTTGGATTGGTGATGTACCAGTTAGAATCACTAGTGACTTGATTCATGAGATGACAGGCCTTTCTAGGATAGGCGTCATCCTTCCTGTGGGAAAAGATGTCAAGAAAATAGTTGAGTAGACTTGTAAGTCTAGTAGTGATAGGCATGGTATGACTATCAAGCCTATTGAGAAAGAAGACATCAAATTGATGTTAATGATATTGGGATATAGGTTCCATCACACCAGCAGGGTGAATAGTGTATCTGTGGGCACTATTCTAGCAGCCATCAGACTTGTGAAGGAAGATGCAGAGTTCAACTTGTGTGAGATCTTGCGCACATAGTTGATAGATAACATCAAGGCCATCAAACATGACAAAACAAAGATATTTAGGTTTGGGTCCCTAATCATCTATATGTACCTTCATATAGTTGGAAAAATTTCAAATATGTATTTGGACAAGTCTATTCCAACCATGCCACAGATATCCCTCAAAGCATCCAATGAAAGCACATTAAGAGATTATGTCACATTGGAATTGAAGACCTTTAGGGTCAAGATGCAGATGAGATACATAATTCCAGAGAACATTGTGGAAAAGTATAAGGATACAATGTGCTTTATGGTTGAAACAGATACTACTTGTATGGAAGTTGTTGAGCCTAGAACTAAGTGGATTCATCCACTTGGTTATGAAGTAGAGGAACAAGTCCTTGAAGCTTATGCACAGCTACTACTGTCAGCCCCCAAAGATCCCAATGAACCTAGGTGGGGAACTTATGAGGAAAAGACAAGAGAAGTTGATGCTAAACTAAACAGTGCAGCAACCAAGAGGAAAGCCTCTAAAATCACATAAAAAATCTTGAGAATACATGGTATGTCTCAAGCAGACCTTGACAAGGCAAGGGAAGAGAAGATTGCTTTGGAATTGAAGAGCACAACAATAGAAAAAGAACAAGAAGATCCTAAGATGAAGAAAATAAAAATTGAAAAAGATGACAGTCAGAAGGATATGACCGATGACACTCCTTCTGCGCCCAAAGAAACCAATGATTCCAATGCTCCTCTGGAGTATAAGCCTATAATCAAAAGGAAGAAAGAAGTCATCACTAGTCATCCATCCTCGCGAGCATTAAGGAGCAAGAAAACTAGTCAAGCACCTCCTAAGGCAGGATTTAGACCTAGCCTTAAAGTATTGAGCACTAGAATTATTGATGATGGCAGAATTGATCAAGTAGGGAAGTTTTATGAAACTTATAGTGAGATTGACAAATCAGAGATACATGATATGATTGTCAAACATATGATAAAGTTCAAGAAGATAGTTCTTGAATTGAAAATAGAAATTCTAGATAAGGTATGGGAAATAATGGACACCTTAAAAAGACAAGCCACTGAAGAAGATCTCAGAATAAGGGAACAAATTCTTGATTCCACTCCAGTATGCTCTATTGAAGAAAGGTCATTGTTACTAAATCTGGTGAAGCCACACTTAAGAACAAAGATGAGGACACTTCACCTCATGAACAAAGACTATGAGCTGATTTCTCAGGAAACAGAGAAGGCTTTTGAGAAGGTACTCTTAGAGCAGTACATGAAACCTAAGTCTGCACCCATCTCTCAAGTACCTAGTAAGCAAGACATTGCAGCAGAGACCATCATGGTACAGTCTACAGGTCCTCAGGATTTAGCACCTACAATGGATGTACAAACTAAGTTAGATAAGTCTGCACCCATATCGGAATCACTCAAGGACAACACCATTATCATTGATAATGTGGAGATAGCCATGGCGGCCACTGATATAGAATTAGACAAGTTTGAGGAAGCTTTTATGAGCACACAAGAAGTTGAGATTTTATGCAGCAGCACTCCTCCCACTCATCAAGAAGAAGTGCTTATTGAAGATATATCGGATGAGAAAGAAGAAGAAAAGAAAGAAGTAGAAAAGAAAGAAGGAGAAGAGGAAAAAGAAAGTAAACATAAAAATGAATCTTCTGTTGAACTAGTCTCAGTGAAACAAGAAGTGATGGATAACACTCCCATCACTCCTTCCTCAACATTGTTGTCAAGTTTGACACCTGACACAAGCAATTTGGACTCCTAGAAAGAAGAGGACCTGATTAAGTTCAATGTCCTAGCTATGGAGAAGGCAAAGGAGAAATAAGTAATGAGAAATCCTCTCCTTGTGGAATCAGTAAACATACTAAATAGTTTGTTTCCTATGGACATGAAAGTAAATAAGGTACACTTGGTTGATGATGTGAGTACAGTCGTCTCACAGCTCAAAAGTAATTTCTCAAGCCTTGAAGAATCTACATCCAAGGTTGTAGAAGAGAAGTATCTGGAGAAGAGACTGAATGAGTTGATGAGAAAATTTTCTCTAGATCTGAATTCACTCAAGATAGGACAAGCATCCTTAAAATAATTTTCTATTCAAGGAAGGAAATTCATTGCAGACTGCATGGATCAGCATAAGCTTACTCATGCCCATTTCAAGGAAATAAAAGAAGCAGAAGCTATGATTGAGTAGGTGAAGAGTTTAGTGATAGACACATCCAATGATGTAAACATGTGCAACAATATCTACCAAGGTCAGTTGGACAAAATTGAGAAGGTAGAGAAAGAGATGGAAAAGATAAGGTCTAGACAGGCTCAGTCGAGGAATGCTCTTGCACCCTCACTAGACATTCTCAATCAGAACATAAAGGAGATTGATGCCACCATGATAACTTATGATCAAGGTTTGAGCATAGATTTGGAGAAGATGGAGAAGCTTCAATATGCATTATGCACCCATCTCCAGATAGTTAACTCTCTGATAACCTTTTGGAAGAAGGAGATCCAGAACCTCAAGATTGCATATCCAGATGTTTTTCCTAAGTAAGTATGTGCAGATACAATTTTTTGCTACACCTTTGTCATTAACATCAAAGGGGGAGTTGTGTATAGAATATGGAGTATATATATGTATAGGGAGATATAAGATTATGTATAAAGAATGAATATAAGACAAAAGTTTTTGTGTTAAGGGACAGTTAGCAACTTGGCCATATTCCTTTGTTTCCATCAATGACAAAGGGGGAGATTGTTGGAAATTTGTATATACTAAGGGATATGACTAAATATAGTGTTGTCATTATGGAAACAAAGTCATATAGCAGTTTGGAGTCAACGCACTTGATGAGAAGATCAGAAATTAGCTAAGTATTGAAGACTGGATAGTGTACAGAGTTCTTGCAGCTCAGAGCATCAGTGCACGTGTGTACGGATGAATTATGGTATGCATCTTGGAAGTTAAGTTTTTTATACTATACTTATGCTTATTCTATGAGCACATAAGTAGATATACAAAGATGTGAAAGTTACAGTCAGTTGAAGTTGCACAGCCAGTGTGTGCCAGCAGAGAACAGAGCATAGAGCCGACAATTAGTATTTTGGTTTGTGATTGTAATGTAATATTTTTAAGGGTATGTGCCCATTGTATTTAGGTTTCTGACATGTTTATATGCTTAATTGTAAGCACACTTAAGCTAATTCATTTGGAAGCATTGTTTGTAATTAGTTATAGGGCCGACCTAATTATGTATTTTGTATGAGCGCATAAATATAAGGTGCACCCATTGTATTCGGTATGGAATTTGAAAAAGAATTGTGATAAGTAGAGAAGAGGTATGCGAAGACAACATAAGATGTATTAGAGATTTTCTAGAGGTCAAAGCATCAGTGCACCAAAGGAACTGATCTAACAAGCAGTGTCACAGTAACAGTTCACCTAACAGATATAGTGTGTATCTAATATCAGAAGGTTGTAGCCTTCACCATTTAAGTAGTGAGCTCTAAGACAGTGAGTCCACTCCCCTAACAGGGATCATTATAAAAGACTCCTAACAGGGTTTGACCCTTAACAAGGTCTACTATACTTAAAGCATTGTAAAGCTACTCCTAACAGGGTAAATGATCTTCTAACAAGGATCACAAAACACTAGTGTAGAATATTAGTCGGTATGAATTCCCATCGAGGGTTTACCTCTTTGGGTTTCCCTATAATCATATTGGTGTCATGTGTTGATTTCATGTTTCATGTTTATGTGAATGTTTATTTTAGTACTTAAGCGTTTAAGTTCAGAATAAAGATTAAAAAGAAAAGTAAAGTTTAGTGAACACTAATTCATCCCATTCCTAACAATAGTACCAACATAAACCCTCATAAATGGATATGTCTCAAAAAATATCCAGTAGAATTAATGCACCATAGCATCTTTAGAATGATAGGTAATCAAATAGGAATAGTGGTTGGCTTTGAACACAATTATATGATCAACCCTGAGGTCAAAATAATGGTGGAAAATGTAACAAAGAATTTAAACCCAATCAAAATTATAACAAACCACAATATATACAAATTAAAACCAGAAATATATAATGGAAACATTGGGAAATATGTTGACATCTTCATATCAGATTCTAGTGATGATTTTGGGGGCATCCATCACACCTCCAACCTCTTTAAATTTTTGAAAGACTTCATAAACCCTAATTACACCTCAGATGATCCTGACATACTTGAGCAACTAGCTCATAATTCCCCTCCCTCCCCAAAGTTCAAACCCCCATCTCCTCCTCCATCCAAGAAATGTGATCATCCCTTTTCCCCCTCCTCTCACAACCTCCTAGAAGAAGGGGAGATTCCATCACCAATTCCAATTACTCAATCACAACCTTAAAATAATAAAACTAAGCTCTCCCTAGAACCTACACCACAAGCCTTGAAGAATTGGAAGCCCCTCATTGATCTTAATGAACCCATCTCTCCCTCTAAAATAGACTTTCATATCATCCCTACTCCAACTCTACCACCATCTATCATCGACTTAATCCCCTCCTTTATCCCCCCCAAAACCCCTAGCCCTAATCCTCAGTTGTCAAATACTATCCTTGATATAGATCCCCTCATTCAATCAAGAGTTAATACCACAACTAAATAAATTCTCATTGATAACATAAATGAGATTCTGATAGACTTCATTGATATGGATACCATTAAAAACAAAAGAAATGGACTTATCCAAAAGATTCAAGAACTAGACGTTGAGGAGAAAGAGAAAAAATCCTTAGAAAAAGAATTGGTGGAGCTAGAAGCCTTGGAAAATAATCCAGAATTGGGATTAGCTTTTACTAAGGAAAGTTTAAATGAAATTGACTTTGTAAAATCTCCTAAAAAGAGGTACAAAATCTATGGCTGAACTTCGTAAGAAGGACGCAAATTTAGTTAACCAAACTAAGATCATTGATTTACTTCATACAAGGAGGGGGAAGTTCTCTCCCAACAACCAATGAAGGTCCTTTCATGGAATGTTAGGGGCTGCAATGCTCCTAACAAACAATGTTTATTAAAACATTGTATTAATAAATATAAATTGAACCTGATGTTAATACAAGAAACTAAACTTGATAATGAAGGCTTAACCAACTTTAATAAAAAAATAGGTATTATGGAAGTTTTTGGGGCTCTAGCTGATGGAGCATCAGGGGGTCTAGCAATTATTGCCAAGTCAAGGAAAAATATTTACACCCCAACATCCATTAATAAACATTGGATGTGTGGTAGTATCAAAAGTCTAAAATCCAATCTAAAGTACAACATCCTGGACATTTATGGCCCAACTAGTTACTTGGATAGGAGAATAATATGGTAGGAAATCAATACCTTCTTAAATTTTCTCCTAGACCAGACCTTCATCATTGGAGGTGATTTCAATACTATTTTGGACCCTTCTGAGAAACTGGGAGGAAAAAATGTTAATTCTATATCTATGGAGGAATTTTCTAAGTGGGTCAGTCACAACAATCTTTTGGACTTGACCCCAGAAGAATGTATTTTCACCTGGACCAACATGAGACAAGGCAGGGAAAAGATAGTTGAAAAACTTGATTTATTCTTCTTCAAAGGCAACTAGCCAAGCTTCCATTTCACCCTAAAAATAGATATTCTTCCCTTTCTAGGCTCTGACCACTTTCTAATCTCACTTGACATCTTGGATGACACCAAGCCCCGGGGCTCCCCCTTCAAATTTGAAAAAAATGTGGTTTAAAGATGAAATATTACTACCCCTTATCATAAATTGGTGGGAAAATCTATATTTTAAAGGTTCTAAGATCTTCATCATTGCCAAAAAGCTAAGGAAAATAAAGAACAATTTAATATCTTGGAATAAAGGATGGTTTGGTAATATATTTGAAAACAAAGCCAAAACCGAACTGGAAATTGAGAATCTTAATAAAATAATTATATCACAAGGTATGAATCAAGAAACCTACCAAAAAGAAAAAAATCTTAAAATTGAATTGGAAAACTTCTTAGCTAAGGAAGAACTCTTCTGGAGGAAGAAATAGAGAGAGCCTCGGCTTAATGTAGGAGATAAAAACATAAAATTATTTCACAATAGTACCAACGCTAGAAGGAACATTAATAAAATAACAAAAATCACCAATCTAGAGGGGACATTAATTGAAGAACCCAAAGCTATAGCAGAGGAGGCTATTAACCATTTTAGAAATATACTCAACAATGATGATTCCTCTGATCTGACTACCCAGAAACTACTCTTTGACAACATACCCAGAATTATCAACCAAGACATCAATAAATCCCTAAAAGTTAAATTTACCCTAGAAGAAATTGGAATTGTACTAAAAAAAATGCAACCTGATAAATCCCTAGGCCCTGATGGCTTCCCAGCTATGTTCTTCCAAAGATGTTGGGAATTCGTTGGCTTAGAAGTAACAGATGCCCTAGAAGGAGTAAGGAACTCAGGTAAGCTGCTCAAAGAAATCAATAATACCTTCCTAGTCCTAATCCCAGAAAAGGACAAAGTTGAGATCTTTAATGACTGTAGACCTATAGCCCTATGTAATACAATCTACAAATTATTGTCCAAGACTTTAGCCAACATAATGCAGAAACTACTACCAACCATTATCAGTGAAGAACAAACTGGATTTGTACAACAAAGGTCCATCTACAATGGAATTATCATAGCATAGGAGACATTCCACTCTACCCAAATGAACAAAAGACCCAACATGTTCATCAAACTTGACATTAGCAAAGCCTATGATAAATTAGAGTGGAGATTATTATACAAAATCCCAAATTTTTTTGGTTTTGATAAACAATGGATCAATCTTCTTTTTGAATGTATTTCCACCCCCAAATTCTTAGTCATGCTGAATGGATCTCCGAAAGGCTTCTTTGATGTTTCTAGAGGTATCTGGCAAGGTGACCCAATCTCCCCCTTTCTCTTCATCATTATGGCTGAAGCCCTAGGACGCTCTATAACCAAGGCTAGGATTATCAACTAGATTGAAGGCATTAAAGTTACTTCTAATGTCAATCCCATAACGCACCAACAATTTGTTGATGATACTATGTTATTTGGAAAAATTATAGTACAAAAGGCAAATAAATTTAAGGAAATTTTCCAAGCATTTACCAAAGCCTCATGATAGGAAATTAACTTGGAAAAGTTTGAAATCTTTTTCCTTAATACTGAACCATCCCTAGAAATGGACATCCACAACACTCTTAACTTCAGAAAAGGATTACTACCTTGCAAATACCTTGGTTTATCCTTAGAGAAGGGAACCAAAAGTGGCAAATCTTGGGATCCCATTATCTCAAAAATCAAGAAATGATCGACATCCTAGAATGGTAAATGACTCTCTTTTGTAGGTAAAATGATAATGATCAAGTCAGTGCTAGCCTCTATCCCTATTTACTAGATGTCATGTTGCCACCTCCCTTCAAAAAGAAGAAAGGAAATCAATAAACACCTTAAAAATTTCTCCTAGCAAGGAACTAGTGATCAACATAACATACCTCTAGTAGCATGGGAATCTCTATGTACACCCAAAGAATATGGAGGTCTGGGTTTCAAAAATATAAAAGAGCATGGAAAATTCTTAGGTGCCAAACTAATCTAGAATCTCCTTAACAAACTCAATTTGAAATGGGAAAAAATATTGCATCACAAATACCTCAATGAGAGAGATCCCATAGCCATTTTTAGAATCATACATCTCCCAAGTGGATCCCAAATATGGAACTTTATAAAGAATTTTAGATATATTATAGGGAAGAGTCTCTCCCAAAAAATCAATAATGGTGAAGATGCACTATTTTGGGAGGACTCATGGGAAGGTCTCCCTCCTATATCTAGTATGTACAACTGGGGGGATACCATACATACCCTCCAATAATTCTAGGGTAAATTTTTCCACAATTAAAGCTTACCCCAAGCAGATATGACCCTGGATAGCCCATAGTGGAAAAAACTTGACAACATCAATATACCAAATAAACACAATTTATGCTAACCAACATCCTAGAAAATAGGAAAATAATCCCTAATAACAAAAAAGATTCCCTCCTATGGACAGCCTCAATGATGGGAATTATAACTCAAAATATGGTTACACATTTCTTGTATCCAAGCACCAATACAATAAAATAGATCTTCCCTTGCACCTATGCCTGGACAAGGATATCCTACCTAAGGCATGACTATTCTCATGGTTTTCTATCAAGAACCAAATTCTCATGGCTGATCATTTTACCAAAATGGGCTATGATGGCCCTAATAGATGCTACCTTTGTAATGTGGAACCTAAATCCAATGACCACATCCTCCTTAACTGCCCATATGCTAGGAAATGTTGGGAATGGCTTTGCGCTAAACTGGGGTACATTACTGCATTCCCTATCAAACTAAAAGAAATGTTCAAAATGTGGCCCAACTACCACAAAAATAGTATTTATAACATTCTCTAGAAGGTTTGTCCATCAATTCTAATATGGGAAATTTGGAAAGAAAGAAATCACAGACTTTTCAAAGACAAACATATAGAAGTTAACCAACTTTTAGATAAGATTAACACTATCATCATTGAAGTCACAAATAATAGAATTATGAATTAGCTAGGGGCAAATAAACCAATGACAGTTTGAGATTGAACGATGAGACATGATTGGATTGGTCTTAAGACCCCCCCTAGTTTAATAAGCCTAATAATGATAAATCCAAACTTATAAGAGAATGTATTTGACAACCTCCTCCTAAAGGTAGATTCAAACTCAACTTTGATGAAGCCCCTAGAGGAAATCCAGGAAATACATGTATTGGCTATGTGGTGCATGACTCAAAAGGCCTTGAAATGGCTTCCCTAGCTAAACCACTAGGCATTACCACTAATAATTATTGGCAAGTTGACTATATTGATGTATATGACTATGATTTAGTGTTTTCATTATGGAAATAAATTCATATGATACTATGGAGTTAGCGCAAGCAGTTAGAACAATAGAATTTGGCTAAGTATGGAAGACTGGATAGTTAGTAGAGCACCAAGTGAATAGAGCTTCAACGCATGTGCATATGACCGAGTTATGGCATGCACCCTTGAAGATAAGATTTTTAGTGTATAGTCATGCTAAGTCTAAGAGCGCATGATCAGATGAGTCAGTATGATGAAGATACTGCCAGTTGAAGAGTCACAGACAGTGAGCAGTAGAACATAATAGAGTATGGAGCTGACTATTTGTATTTTGATTAGCGCTTGTAATATTGTTTTGTAAAGGCTATGCACCTATTGTATTTAGGTCATAGACATGTTAATATGATTATATGTAAACATGCTTGATCCAATTCAATTGAAAGCATTGTATGTAATTAGCTATAGGCCGACTTGATGATTAGTTTTGTATGTGCATATAAATAAGACATGCACCCTTGTAATTAGGTATGAGATATGAAAGATAGTTGAGAGGAGTAGAGCATAAGTATGCAAAGAGAAGATAGAATGACATAGAGCTTTACAAGAGGTTAAAGCATTAGCACACCAAAGGAACTGATCAGACAAGTAGTGTCACATCACCAGTTCACCTTGCAGATATAATGTGTATCTGAGATCCAAAAGGTTGCAACCTTCACCACTTGAGCAGTGAGCTCTAGGAAAGTGTGTCTTCATCCCTAAAAGGGTTAATTGTAAAAGACTCCTAATAGGGTCTGACCCTTAACCAGGTCACTGTACTTATTGCATTGTAAAGATCAACTCCTAATAGGTTTGTAAGGTCTTCTAACAAGGATCATAATACACTAGTGCAGTTCTTAGTGGGCGTTAATTCCCACCGGGGTTTTTACCTAATTGGGTTTTCCCGTAATCATATTGTGTGTTATGTGTTATGGTTATTTATCTTACTTGCATTAATATTCAGTTCAGTACTTAAGCAATAAAGTTAAGATTCAAAAGTTCAGAAAAAGTTAATATTATATAGAACAATGATTCACCCCCCCTCTCAGTGTTCCCATTCCTAACAATAATATGGCATAAATGAATGCAGCAGTAGAGGGCCTCAAATTATGCATAAAAATGAGCATTATAGACCTTGATGTGGAGGGAGACTCGACCATCAATATAAATTCTCTTAGAACCCAATCCATTCCTAACTGGAAACTAAGAGCACTCCTAGACCTAGCAATAGCCATTGTAGATAAATTCAATTCTATAACTTTTAATCACATTTTTAGAAAAGGAAACAAGAGGGAAGATGAACTTGCTAATCTTGGCACAGACACAGACAAAAGCTTAATCAACCCCTAGGACAAAATACCAAACAATAAAATATGAAACTTCCATAACCTCACTAGACTAATTCTAACTCCCTAAGAAAAATTATTCTACCATCGAAACTAGAGCTAGGCCTCACACACAAGAATAAATACCCTACCTACTATACCCAAGTTTACCACAACCTTATTAGAGGAATATCATACACTACCCTCCCTAATAAAAAATTAGTATTAGAAAAATATTAGTATAAATATCCCGCCCAATGATAGGTGTTGTACCACTACAGATTATTATTCCATCCTTCAAATCACATCCTTTCTCCCATGCTTTAAACCAAGCATGATTGTAAATCATCTGTATTTCATAAAATTCAGCATATATATTTCCCCACAACTTTATCAAATGAGATCTCTCCCAAAATGAAAGTATCCATAGACACTCAGTGCTAATAAATAAGGCTTAATTACAACATCACCCCTCACACACATGAATTAAAAATCATTAATGTATGCATCCAGGCTAGAAGAACACTTTGTCATATGCTACCATCCAACTTCACTGCATAATTAATCTTTACCATGATTCCCACATTAACTGCACTAGAGTTAAGAAATCGTATGCCTTTCTCTAGACTCTCCTAGAATATTCTAATGGGTTTAAATTAGTATACATGATTCGTAGTAGGTTATCAATCCCATAGTCAAACTAGTATCTATTTTTTGGGCATCTTAGAATCCATGGAGACATATATCCTTACCTTCCAAACTGATAGTGTTAAGACAATGGCCTTCTCTGGACCCATTACCCCAAAGAGATGGAGAAAGATTTTGAAACCATTAGATGATATTTCTAGGTGAGTCCTCATCAAATCTCTAGGTGATCATCACTTTGATTACGAATTCACCGCTCACACCAATGGCCACCTGGTAGGGATGTTTATCGCCTATCTTCTAATGATAGACATCCCGAATGAGAGGATAGTGGAAACCTGTAGGAAGATATCCCTTAATAAATATCTTCATGGCTTAGAAAGGGTAGTTTTTAGCATTAAAAACCATTTTCTTATCCCCCTATCTGAGGAATACACACGGGATGAATTCGAGGTGCTTCTCAAACATGATAACTTCACTTGGCGTCAAATCATCTTTATCAAGGATCAAGTCTTATTCAATAGTCACTGGCTGGAGATGAAAATAAATCCCAATTCTTGATCAAATGGCTGAAGGTTTAAACCATAGATAATAATGAATGGATTCTTTAGTACTTTAGAGAGGAAGGATTTGACATTCCAAACACCCTATCATCATTTCCAAAGGAGCAGTTCAATTTGGAGATCAAATGCATTGTTGCTGGGAAATGCCCATGGAAAAAAAATGTCCAGATTGCACGAAAAGGAAGATTATGACTTTGGCTCGGAGGAGGAGATGATCTTTATATGTCTTAAATAAGCCTAGCCTTTATGGCCCTTTTTGGTGTATCGATATTATGGGCTTGCTATTAAATATTAAGACTTGTATACACTATGTTTACTAGCTCTCTGTCAATACCTACAGAATACTATATCTATGTTCATATTTTCAGACTCTCGAGATATGCTAATATAAGTAGCTATTAGTATAAATTGTCATCAGGCAATTCTTTTAGCTGTACCTTTGTTGTCATAATTCTAGTAAAATTTATATATCAACAAGATGTTCATACCAGATGGTTATATATAGATACTAAAGAAATGTTCCACATTGGGCCTTCCTATTATGAAAAGGAGGTAATTAATTATCAAAAGTAATGGAAATAGGCTTGTCAAAGATTAAACCCCCCCTCTTCATCCTGACTTTAATAATTACCTTGTCACTCCTTTAATTCAAGAAAATAACATTATTAAGGTTCTGTTCATTTATCTTACCACATAATAGATAAATGTTTCTTTTTTTGATGATCTAAGATGGATCCCTACTACTTTTTTACTGGGATATAGTTAAAACCCTTATATTACATTGTAACTGGTAAGGTTTTGGAGATAGGAATTAAACCAAATAATAGAAATTTGATATGTTATTAAGAATAAAGTTCTTTACTACTAGTCACCATATATGATCTACCCAAGCTGGTATGTTGCAACATTCAAATAATAATAAAACCAAAGGATGATTCTTGCAAGAAAATCAGGTTCAAAAACCATAAAAGGAACAACAAAGTGAGATTAGATATAAAGCTAAAAATAAAAACCCTCAATGCATGAAGTAAACCAGTGATCTAGAGTTTCAATTAATTAAAGCAATGTATTTCCCAAGGCTCTCAGGCTTAGCCAAATTCTTACTCAACAACCTAGTCAGATAAAGACATAATATGGGATTACTTTAGAATAATCTGTCAAGCTAAAAAATACTTCGATATATATATATATATAATAATAATAATCCAAAATAAAAATAATCTTAATTATATATAAATCACTGTCATAGAAATTTTACATAGTACAATTCTAATATTGGTAAGCTTATCACTTTTAGCATTTAATATGATGATAATAGTTTATTACTTTACAACTAACTTCTATGAACAACCCTTTGAGAGATAGAGGATCACAAAAGGTAAGATATATATAATTTAATGAACATCTCTCCCTTATGATTTTATTATTTCATTACCTTAATGATACTAATAATGACCTAAGCATGGAATGAGAAATGTGTTCTTGCTTAGGAGCAATACAAGCAGGATCTCTCACTTGAGCAAGAAATACAAGCTAGATGAATACTATGGGCTACAATACAAGCAGGATATCTCACCCAAGCCAGAAAGCAGTCAGGAATATGGAAATTAGATGCAAAACAACACAAATGATGTTTTTTTTGGTGTTAAGTTTGTAGATTTTATTGTATATCTTAGGGTTAGCCCTTTTTGGAACTGTCACTTTTTTATGGGGAGTTGTTATAGTTTTATTGATCTCAATGTCCTATCTTTCTTCTAGCTTGTAAAGGGTTTCGGGTCCCCTTCAAATCTTGTTGTTACCTCAATAGAAAAACACAAATGATGCTTTGTAATACAACTATCTGCAATAGCTTATACTTTTAGTATAACGAGGAGAATCCATTAAATTTTTGTAAATAGGGGAATGCCCCTATCCCTCAAAATATATAATGTAATCTTTATAGGGATAATGATCCCCGAGCAAGACTGGAGGTTTTCTTGAATCCATTCTTTCCTACTAGTACTAGTTTGAATGGAGGAATTATATGTAAAATTTTATTCAATTTAATCAATAAAATTTCATGGCTAAGGCCAATTATCGAGCAAAAAAAAAATGTCAAATTGCCAATTCCCTTCAAAATCACTAATTAAATGATTTTAATTAATTCTTTAATTATATAATGTCCAAATCATTAATCTTTCAATTCTTATCTAATTCCATCTAATTATTCTTCTAATTATTAATTAAATAATAATAATTATTTAATTAATATCTTTTCTCCAATTTTAATTAAATAGTTTTAATTATTTAATTAAACTAACTTTCCTCAATCTTGTCATTGGAAATAAATAATTTGATTAATTATTTAATTTACTGTCTTATAAAATTGAATAAAATAATTATTTTATTTTATTTCCATTTTCACAAAGTCAACTAAAGTCTTCTAAAATAAATAAATTTATTGATTTAATTATCCTTCACCATGCACAGTTAAATAGATTTTAATTTATTTAATATTAATTATTCTTCTACTTCCACCTCTTTCAATTGTCCAATAAAATCAGTCTTCAGTCCATCTAATCAGTCATGTGTCCATTCTATTTTTATCGACTCTATCATAAAATGGTTGTTAATTGCCTAATCAATTCAATTATGTCAAGTCTAAATTATCCTGAACTATTATTATCAATTCAATCAATCAAGTCTAAAATTATAAAAAAAACCAATCAGAACTGTCAATTAAAATATAAAAAATCTATATAATGAAGGGTGATTCCTCATTATTCACAACCACGTATAATCATGATTTTTAAATTTTCATGTTATCATAATTGGAGGAAATCTAAGAGCTCCCTATTACAAAGAGAAGGAGAAAAGACAAGGAAGGCTTATTGATTTGATGCTTGTTTGTTCATTATTTTGAATTATCTATTGCATGCATTGAATTAGGTCAATCTTTCATAAATATGGGTACTTTTATGTATCAATCTAGGAATTGTGATTGGATTTAACATTATTTGTTGCAAGTATATAACTTACTTTATATTTACCCCTATTACAAATAGTGAACTTGATGCGAATCATTCTTATTTTTTGATTTGTCATAACTTCTTGAGTTTCTATAGAGAAATAGGTTTAAGCGACGTAGTCTATAATCATTTGACGCATGTGCAGGTTAATAGCTACAATCTTTTTATTGGCCATAATCATTCCCTATGTTTCAACAATGCTCTATTTAGGGTTTTTCTTCTATGCAGGTGTATTCACGATAATTGATATTCATTCGACGCAATTGCACATTATAGTGACACGATTATTTTTTATTGTCATACTAGTCTTTGGGTTTTTGGTAATCTTGTCTAAAAAATCATTTGTCATAATTGACAAGGATTCATCGTAACTAAATATTATAGAGACACATTTATGGATTTCAAAGCCTTGTCTGCATATTACAGAGCCGCATATGTGATTTACATGATGTAATTGCCTAATGAATTTGCATATTTTTGTAGCGTTGGAAAATGGAAGCACTTCCATTTAGGACTCATTTAGCCCTCTGAGTAAGTGGTTTGGGGTCATGTCGAATGCCTTGAATGGGTCTTTGACTTGGATTTGGCTTTTCCCCCTATTCTGCCCCATTTTCCACTTCTTTTTTGCATAATTCTGGCATCCTGAATTAAAATTTTGAGATTCTTGACCTCAGGGTCAAGGTCAACCTTGACCCTGACCCAGGGTTGAAATTTCAAAATCCCAAATTTTTTGAATGTCAGGTTTCAGAAAGATTTATTTCCCGCTTCTGGGTTGGCTGTTTTGGGCTTTGAAATGGTAAAATCTTAAATTATATTTAATTTAGGTCCATTTCTAGGGGCAAAGGTTTAAATGGGAATTGTTGTCACTAGGGATTGCACCCATGATGGCTAAGTATGAAACCTAGCAATCCCGTGAAACATGGGAATACTCTCAGGATGTGGGACTGCTTCACTGAGAATAAACCTCTGAATTGAGGGCCGACTTCCCCATTTGTATCACCTGAACTGAACTGAACTTGAAGGGAAAGGGAGAGAGATTGCATAAAAAGGAAATAACTAAAATTTAAATTTAGGCAATTCACTGAACTGGATAGATCCACAAACTGAAAATAAACTCACAATGTAATCTAGCATATAACCTAAACACCACAACTCTTCTCAAATCTGATTCTTCCCTTAGAAAATAATTAGGTGCTGGTTGTAAATGAGAAGGAAAAATGGATTCCACAACTCAAACACATATAGATGCACATAGATTTGAAACTTCAAGGAAAACCAGTGCTTGCAAACATCAAAATGAACGTAATATCGAGTAAAGGATCAAATTTTAATCACAATACATGACATCAAATGCATCAAATCAACTCACAAAGTTGTAGAAAAGAAGGACAATTTGCTATTAGCTGGAATAAAAGGAGTCAAAATATCAGATTGCTTCTCCAAGAGCTACAACATTCACCTCGTGAGAATGAGGGAAAGAAGAACTCGCCTTCAATCACCAAAAGTGAGAGACATATATAGAAAATCTGTAGAATCTGCATTGAAGTCCACTACTTCACCAAGAATAGAAAATTCTACCACTAGGACCATGATCACATCACTTTGAAATTTGGATGCCCAATTCCCGAGAATCTAGGTGGACGAAAAAAGTGGGGGTCCCTGAAATAGATAGTCAAAAGGGAGACCCAAAACCCACTAAGTCATGCTGTAACTGATATTATGACAATGGTTTATAGGAACACCACATGTCAAAAATCATACAATAATAGGAGCAATGACTTATAACAATAAAAACATAACCCCACTCACTAAAAATGTGGATCCTAAATATATATCTTAAGATAGTCTCAATTCAATGACGAGGAGAAAATCTAAAATATTTACATTCTGATCAAATCCACATTACATATAAATATTCTAAAAAATAATAGCCCCCCCCCATACATTAAACATGATTTTAAAATTCATCTCTAAGTCAACATTGACTAGCATGATGGGAACCTATAGCATCAAAAATAATTAATATAATTACCTCTAAAAGAGATAACTATATTAATATCTTTACAAAAATATAGCCTATGCTCGTGAAATATTATCAAAGGGGAGTCAAATGATTTTCTCAACCCTAAAAGGGGAGATAAAAAGAAAACATGCTATAATGAAACCCTCATTTGAAATGGCATCCTCTGCAATCATTGCCTCCATACTCAGCACCTAGCAACTTCCAAAAACCACTGCAACCCGAATAGCAACATTCCATTCTTGAAAAAGAAATAGCAATAGCATCTTATCGATTTGGCATATGAGGTAGGCACTTCATTGGGTTTCATTTTCATTTCATTGCATATCTTGAGGCTTTGTATTTGAAATGGCATTGGTTATCTCCTTCATTTGATTTGCATTTGAATGTTGTATGCTGTAAATGATTGCATGCTCCATGTTTATTTCATAGCGACTGTGGTACTAGGGCATTGTGTTATTTGATTTCTCTATTGCTTTAAGAGGCCTGATGATTCATATGTTAGGGCATGTTTTGAATTGCCTTCTTTGCTAATATATATTGCTATCTCTATTTTAAAGGCCCGAGAATTAGGGCATTAGCAATTTGTTGTTTGCATTGTGTATTATGGTATCACATTTCTCTGCTATGGCACTAGATACCTTTGTTTATCTTTCTTTGTTATGAAAAGACTAGGGCTAGGGCACGACTATACTATTTCGTCACTTTCATGGTTGCTATTATGGCACTTTGATAAAGACATTTGATATTGTTGTTTACTAAAAAATGAGGGCATCATGTGAACTATTTACACAGGAGCTTGATGCCGTGGATGCACCGTTATTTGATTACTGTATATATCCTCTATTTTTGCATTTTATGTATAGCCCGAGAGCACACTAGGCTTCACGATGGCAAGCTTGTATTGGCATGGCATCACATGAATGGTATCCTCTATTTGAAAAAGCCTGAGAACCATCGTATTTGTTCATCGAGGGCACCAGAATCTCTACATAAACTTGATTTTCTTTACCTACTTGCTGAAGGCACAATTGCCTCTGTTACTTGTTAGAAATTCAAGCATCATAAACTGTATACCATGCTATTTGTTGTTGGTGTTCGATGCATTATTTCATGGCATTGTGCCAAGTTTGTATTTCCTGCATTAATGATGGCTCGAGGACATTCAAGTATGCAATTGATGCCTTGTTCATTGTTCATATGCAGCAGTTGTGAAATGGCAATGCACTAGATTATCACAGTCATACTTGAAGTCACTGATGCTCTATTCTTTCATAGCTCGAGCACATTAGGGCATCAATGTGAATGACATTTGATATTTTGTTTATTCTGTTATGGCATTTGATTTGACCTGCCACCACTGTATGTCTACATAATAGACCCATAGTAATGATATGTGCAGAATGTGTATCCTCTACATGGATTCAAGTGTACTATCATTTTCACATGTTTATCACTGGGAATATTAGAACATGGGGAGTCCCCTTTTATTGGTTCATAATGTAGATTTATCACAATTCATGCCATAACATCATTACAGAATGTAGATTTGAAGCATATGTATGCCCTAAATGCAATGCATTGAGTTTTTATCTTTAAGCATCATCTGTTGCACCTTTTTTGAACTTGTGTGGATTGTGTGCCCTTAGCATGTATGTGCCATGTGAACACCTATGAAAAAGAGTGCCCTATCTAGTTCATAGATTTATGTACTCTACTATTAGCTATGTTCAAAACCAGATGCCATAAAGCCCTCTATTTTTCTTTTATTGACTGATGCTAGATCATCTGAATGTTCCCTATTTGTACACACTATGTGTGCTCTTGGCCCTTGAAGGGGTAACATATAGAGTACATAAGGTTCCTCTATCATTACCCACATCAAGGACCTAGATCATTCATAGAACTCTTTATTGGATCAACTTCCCTGTATCTGCACATGAAAAAAACATGTTAGTAAAAACCATGGTGCCTCTTTTGGTTCTTTGGATGATTCTCATGCACATGCCCTGAGCACAACCTTTGTTAGAGGTGCATGGCTGAGTGTATGTATGCATTCTATGATGTTGTGATACTAGCCATTGCATAGATCCATTGGATCTAACCCATCTCCTCTCTTCACTTCTTGCAGGTTCTAGATCTCAGGAGCTCACTGGACAGGACTAGATCTGGACACCAATACCAGGCAATGTATGGTACCCCCATATCAATTATTCTTTATGTATATCTACACTCATCTATTCACTTCTATTAAAGGCTATGCTCACAGCCTGTGTGAGCCTAGATAGCTACTCCTTTCTTTCAGTTCTTTCCCTTTTTGCTCAGTTAAATGCTACAGATAGATGTATGTGTAGATATAGATGCAATTCATTTCCTTTCCTTTTTTCATGTATTTTCAATGAAATGAACACAAATCTTAATCCAGATCACCTAATAATAAAAACTAGGGTACAGTAGCTCATCTAGTAATTAGGCTTCCAAAATGTGCAAAAATATGATAATTCTCCTATGTAGGCCTCTCTAAAAGTTTGTACCCTAGAATAGTATAAAAGGAAGCCTTCTCCTTTCATTTCAATTATCTTTCATCTCAAGTAAGCTCTCAAGCATCCATAAAAAATCATAATCTCTAAGCAAGAGAAATCAAGAAATCAAGAAATCAAGATGCAAGCAAGAAGGAGAAGGAAAGAATTCAAGCATTCAACATTCAATTCATCAAGGAGATCTATTGGTAGCCATTGAAGGATTCAATCTCTATGGAGCCCTCTTGTTGAATATTTCTCCATCCACATCCATTCAAGCCTCTCCCTATTCCAAGATCCATTCAAGATTGGTGTTGAAGATCTAAAGACAATTGATTTGAGACATCCTACATCCAATTCTACATTCATTTGGAGTATCCATACTTGTGGATCGAGGATTCGAATCCTCTACAAGGGTTTCAACATAGGAAAGGTGAATTGTTTCATTTACTTTGTTTTTTACTGCAATTTCAATTCAATTCAAGGTTAATTCCTAAATTGGGGTTTTACCAAGGCAAACCCCTCCCTCCCAACAAATAAAACCATTTTTCTTGTAGGAATATGTACGGAACAACAAATTATAGTGCAAATCTGGACACCTTTTTCAGAAAAATTTTGGGATCCGTGAATAGAAATTTCATCGGAGCAGCGTAGGTCAAGGTTGACATAAAGGGGTCAAAGTCAACCTTTTTACTTGGGTCAAGGTCAACCTTTCTCAGAAAAGGAAAAGATTTTTGGGTTTTCTCTATCTCTGTGTTTCTGTTCCAAATTTGGTTGTGGAACTTCCCGAAACCCAGTACAGACACCAGAAAACAACATTTTCCAAATCTATCATACTTTGAGGTTAGTATTTGTCTTCAATTCAATTAATATTTCAATACTCCCTTCCATAAAGGAATATAAGGTTTTCTTCTTTATTCATATTCTTCATCGATTGATTCATTTATGCATTGACCATTTTCTTGTGGTTAATCAATTTGGATCTTTCCTTTGGGAATTTGGGGTTAAGAAGAAAATCTTACCTTCCCCAATCCTATCTATTCATAAAGATCATTCACACATCTCCCCACACAACACTCACTCTTCCTACCACATTTTATATCATACATCTTATATCATTACAATTTTTATTTATTTTTGGGTTGTTTAGATTTTGTGTGGTTTTTTGTGTGTTACTAATTTGCATTGTGGTGTAGAGTACATGGAAAAATAAAAAACAAACAACATTTTAAAATATTTTTCTTATCTTGCTTTCTGCATGCAATAGGGTAAATCACTTTTAGATTGGTGCTTAAAATTGGATCCTCCTTATTGTCTGCACATAGATTAAATACAACTTGAATTTTGGACTTGTATGCAATGAATTAGTGCGTGTAAACTAGGAATGAAATAAACTAATAAAACATTCACACTAAACTAGAGTATGCAACATATAGATTAGACAGTTAAAAAAAGTATAATAATAAAGGCCTAAGAGTGTGAAAAACCTCCTTAAACCCAATAATCTCTCATTGAGGTGTAGATTTGTCCAAGCTTTAGGATGTGTGCTCAAAGATAGTGCTCAAGCTTCAAAGTGTAAGTGAGGATTTTGGCATTAAGGGTATGGATGGTGTTTTTTCTCCCCAAAATAAGTGGATGATTTGTTAAGGGATGAAGGATCAATTTATAAGCCAAGAGAGGATCGAATGGAGGGCCAAGATTGAAATTGGAGGAAGGATTGAGATGCATTTGAGGGGAAGCACATGGATTGTTCTTTCTCAAATTCATAGCCTTGTGACAAGTGTCACAAGGAGAGAGGTTGAGAGGACAAAGGGGGTTGAGAAGATATGCCTTAAAGACACATCTTGTCTCAAATCCTAAAGGCCAACACTTGAGGATTGTGACCATTTTAGGAAGTAGGGAGATGGGACAAATGTGTAAGGAATGTGGTTAGGAGTGTAAGAGCATTTAAGGTCAACAAGTGGAGAGGGAGTTGGGATTGGAGAAGCTATGACATGAAGTTGAATTTGAGATGGGTTTGAATTTATTAATCCTTGGATTATGATTGTGAAAATGTTTAGGGGATGATTAGGCTTGGATTAGTAGGCAAGTGGGTGGATTAGGAGGACGTGATGGGAGGAGAGAGAATGAGTGGAGGGTTAATTAGATAGTTAAGGGTAATTAACTAATTAAGAGGATATTAGTATGTGTGAAGGGGGTGGATTGAGTTAGAACTCCAAGTTAGGTGGTTGAAGGATGGTTTGATTAGGGGTTAAAGTTAGGAGCCATGTGCTCAAATTTTATTAAATTGATTAATTTAATTTAGGAATAGAGGAAAAAGGATAAATGAATTAATTAAACCAAATGGGGATATTTATTTAATTAATAGAGAAAATGGGGATTAATTAATTAAATAGTCAATGGTTGCATATTCAATTAATTGAGATATAATTAATTTAATTAATTAATTAATTAGGGGGAGTGACATTAATTAAATAATAATATTTAATTAAAACATACTTATAAGAGAGCTAAATTTGATTATAGATTGGGGAATCATATTTAGGTGTCTACATTTTACCCCTCTTATTTCAAAGATGTTTAAAATTTCAACAACATGGAGAATTAAGGCAATGAGTTGCACTAGACTAGAGAGGAATGGTGTTAGATTGGGTGATGCCCCCTCAAGAAGGTGAATGAGAAAGAAAAGAGGGCTTGGACAACATATCGTAAAGAAATTTTCCTTAATGGGATGGAAGAGAGGGGGAATGAAACATGACACAGTGATGTGATTGAGGTGCAAAATAGAGGTCCTGAGAAGAAATATGATGAGAAAAGATCACCTGGGGGTTGCGAAGGTGAAAAAGGTGCCCCAAAAGGGGCCCGTATAAGTTAAGGAGGGTAAAAAATGACCTCATTTTCATCCAGAGCCTTTGAGAATTTGGAGAGAGAGAAAGCCAATTTGAGAGTTTAGAGCTAGATTTAAGTGATTGATTGTAAAGATGGTGCATGTAGGATGATCGAGGCACTAGATGGATGTTGTGAGGAGAATCCATCATTGTGGAGTGGAGGACCAAGAGGTGAGTGCTAAGAACTAGCTTTTTCCATTCATTTCTAGTGAATTTAAAGCTTTTTTAGGTAGGAAAAATGTGTTATTATGAGTTTGTAACCCACAAGAATGAGGTCAACTTCAATAGGATTTTAATCCCCCTGAGTCAATAAATTAGGAGGTTTAGGAGGGTAAAAAGGTTTTTTGTGGGAATCTGGTCTTGTACAAGCGGGACCATGGAAGAGGTCAACATGATAGCGATCCTATTGGTTGAGTATAAGTGTTAGAAATAGGGAATACTGAGAGGGGGGGGGGGGGGGTGAATTAGTATTCTACAAACTTTTACTTTTGCCCAATTATGGATATAATAGATTATCTTAACGCATGCATAACATAGAAAGCTAAACAACATGCATAACAATAAAACAAAAGAACTCATAACACATTATTTGTTCTTGAGGAAACCCTGGCCAAGGGAAAGCCCAGTGGGGATGGTACCCACAAAGATCCACTAATCAAAAGTATCATGTTAAGGATGTTGACCTTGTTAAGAGTCTATTACATGCATATAGTGTCTCAGTCCTGATTAAGGGACTATAGGCCTTGTTAGAAGCCTCAACCCTGTTAGGAGTTGGTAGTACAAAATGTGATTACTAGATGAGCCCACTACCCAAAAAAGTAATATATAATATTCACTGATTACAAAAATAGGTCAAGGTACATAACCTTATACTGCTTGCATCAATATCTCTTCATTGTTCTTTCACTTTCGCTATTACATTCGCATATTCATTGCTTTTTTTTCAATTACATCTTTACATATCTTTATACAGGTTATTAAGATTAATAACTTTCCAGTCAGCTATCATATTACAAAATATCTTTATCCAAGGGTTAACATCTAGGATGTCATCCCTTTATATTGTTAAGTCATTATTTTGATAAAAAAAATATTCCCTTAACTCTTTATCAATTTGTCTTCATATTCTATCCTGTTGGCTTAACACTGTCCTTAGTAAAACTGTCATAACTTCTTCCGTACATGCCGTAATGACTTTTACTCTGAGATAAGTCTTCAATAGTCACCATAGTTTCTATGTTCAAGTGCACAAGCATTGAACTTACTCCAATCAACATTGCCAATCAAAACTATCTTCGGGTTCACTAGCAAAAACACACTGTCTCATACTTAGACAATTTTGCATTGCACTCTAACATACTAGCTCTCTAACCTGTGTGATCTTCATGTAGATCATATGTTTCCATAATGACAACATCTATGTAACCAACTCAGCCAAATTTCCAACAATCTCCCCCTTTGTCATTCGTGGCAACATATGAGAAAATTGGCTAAGTCTTAGGCTCCAAAAATTCAAAATTGTGGCCATAATACAAAATATGTATATAATGTCCTTATGACTTTATGAATCCTCTCTATATACTATACTCCCCCTAAGAGTATGTATCCTTATCAATTTTTTGCTATATATCTCTCCCCCTTTGACAACAATGACAAAAAAGGTAAGGAGGGTTACAAAACTGTGTCACAAAAAGTTATACCTGGATTCAATATTACAAAGCCGGTAGGCTTGCAACACAATCTGCAAAATTAATCTTCATGGCCTCTAATTCTTTCTCCCATGATTTCTTAATTGAATCTACCACACTAAGTAGTGCGCACAATCCATAAGATGTAATCTCACATGCTTGGTGATTCTTATAACTAAAATTCTGAAAAGATGTCTTGGCTGAAAGACATTCTTCCAGTTTCCCTTCAATAGTGCTTAAGTTTATAGAAATGCACTCTCTAAAAAGAGTGAATCTCTTTAGCTTCCTATCCTTGTCATCTTGAAAAATTCTTATTTCATCATAGATCTTGTAGATTTTCTTCTCAATATCAAATATCTTCACATTGGGGCTCGAAAGAAGGTTTGTCTCATTCTGAATTTTTGCTTCCTTCATCTACATCTTCTGAACTTCCTTTGCTACCAAGTTCTCTAATTTTGTACACTGAATGTACATAGATTTTCCTCTTTCTAAATTCTTTCTCAAGTCCTTTATACAGATATCATTCCTAATATTTTGACTGATGTCCAAAAGTGTTTTGGCCTCATAAGCTGCTTGAGCTTTCATCTTTGCTATATCAGATAAATTTGTGAACTCATCATCAAAATTATTCATCACTTTCTTTGCTCTTTCCAGAGGGTCATCTTCTATAATTTGTGTAGATATAATGCCTTGTAACTTCTTAGTAAGCTCCTTCAGGCATCCTTCAAGACTCTTTACTTTCTTGTTCTTTCCAATGATCTTGTTCAAAGATGTGATCAATTCCATCTGATCATCATCATCTACTTCCTTTCCCAAATTCTCAATCATAGAACCAATCTAAGTTTTCTTGCTAGTCTCAGGTGTAAGACTGATTTCTTCTTGAGTGGAAACAGGTACTTGTTTATCTATCACTTTAGGTTCTACAATTTTGGCTTTTGTCTTCTCTTCTCCTTTGATACGATCCCGCTCTTCAAAAGCCGAATTGTCAACAATGTTTCCAAGATTCTTGAATAAGTTATCATCACTATCCAAGGTGATCCTTATTCCTTCAACATTCATGGCTTCATCATTAATATTTATGGCTGGTGGAGAGGGAATGTCCTCTTGTTCTTCTTCTTTTGCTTGATCTTTAGATTCTGTTGCAACTGATGGTTCTCCAACATTCTCTTTCATAACCTTAGTGATTGCTTGCTCTTTTTCTATGTTAATTTCTTCATATCTACCTCCCATAATCTGAATAGTTCTCTTCTTGGTTCTCAAATGGGTGTTTAGATCCTTCATGATCTGTTTGAAGTGTTCTTGATCTCTCACAACACAAAGTTTTCTTACAAGATTTTCTCTAATAGTTATGTCTTCCTCTAATGCTCTCTTCTTTCTATTTACAAGTTTCTTGTACAAGTCATTAGGTATCTTACCCTGAATTGTGTTAAATTTCTTATCAGATAGAATCATATACTTCACCACTGCATTTTCTAGATTCAGTCTTTCTACATAATCATAGAGATCATAATATTTGTTCATCTTTGTAAAGTCTCCATCTTGAATAATCTGTTCATTAACCTTTTCAATTCTAGGTTTCCAAGTTTTCTTCTTAAAATGAGTGTCTTCATCATCTTTGATTTTTGCAATTTTTCTTTGAACTGGTGGCACCAATGTCTTCTGCCTCTTACCCAATCTAGTAGCAATCTCTTTTATTCTTTTGCTAGGAGTGGGGGAGGTTGATCTAGTGGATTTTCTTATTTCTTGATCCCTCTCTGATTCTTCCACTTTCACTTTAACTTGTGTTTCCCCTTGCTGTACTACAATTGATGATAAGGGTGGTACAAAAAAAACTTCTTTTTGTCCAATTTCTCTAACTGAAACTGCTATTTTCTTGGCTACCAAGAACTCATGTTCAGTCATCCTTGTATCTTTTAGAATTTTCTTGATTGTACTCTCAACTCTTTTCTTTGATAGTTTCTCTTCAAGAATGGTCTTTGTAGAGTTGAATTTCTCCTCAAAGGTTCCAAACCTGTTACTGTGAATATCCATCTTGCACTTAAGTAGTCTACTCACATATTCTTCTATCTCAATTTCAGATATTTCATAGCCAATAGGGTCTATGAACTCTATGAACTAGGTTCTACGGCTTCAATGTAAGTAAAGTCAGTATCAACCATGAAACATATCTCATTTTTATACTTCTCCACAAGAGACTATGAGATCCTTGATCTGCTTGACATCAAATTCTAAAATGATTTAATTACCAACACTGCACTTTCATTTACTCTATCAATAACATGCCTCCTATACACTTGGTTAATCCTTTCCATTGTAGTTTGGCCATCATTCCAGTCATTTCCAATGGTGTACAAAAATCTTCTCAATGAATGAAAGAACATATAAGTGATTAAAGATGAGAATCTAAACTGTGAATACTTAGTCTTCTTTATCTTTTCCAAATTCTCAAACAATTGAATTCTCAAAATCTCACACATGTCAACTTGTATTTTATTAACACACATCAAATAGGCCACATGTATCATTCTAGCTACCATGTCATCCTCTCTTGAGTTAGCACAAAACTTAGTTGTTAAGATCTTACACAAGTATCTGACATCATCTTGCTGTATCTTGCTAATCACTATTCCTCTGCCATTGTAGGATGAATTTGTGTTGTCTATGACTATTTTCCTCGTGTTTTTCTCATTTAAAGGAATGGATCCAATTTTAGATAGTCCAGTTACCTCATGAATTAAGTCAGCTATGATATCTATCACTTTGTCATCTAACCAAAACTTTCCATTGTGAATTCTGCTTAGGATTATCTTGGTACATTCTTCATTGTCAAATTCATATTGTAAAGCATACTTAATGATCTCATTATCTTTCAGATGTTCAAATCCTACTTTCAATGACATATCCTAATTGTAGATCTTTTGATATTCCTTAGTGAAATCACTATCACTGATAGTCTCTAGTTTACATCCCAGATAACTTCTAGCATTCTCTAGATGTAAAACTTTGTCTAGTACGGATGATAAAGCTAACCTAGGATCATCTTCCAAGGGTTCTACTGGTTCCCTTTTCATCTTAGGTCTATTCTTATCTCTGACATTTTGAATCAAAGAAATATCCATGATTTCCTCTAATTCCTTAACTGATTTAAAGATCTACCAAGTAAAATACCTTAATTTCATGATTTAGGGCTTGCGTAGATTCGACATAAAAATTCTTCACCAAATCCTTGCAAAATGCTTCCAATCACTGCTCTTTGATCTCCTTAACATGTGTATTCACTTCAATGATCAATAATACCATTTGTGACCTTTTATCATTTCAATCTCACTTAGATCTAACATCACATTGAATTCTTTTGCCGCTTCTTTCCAAAAAGATGATTCTGTTAACCTGCAAAACTTAAAACTTCTTGCAATCTCGCAAAACATAATATTTTTCTTTGCGCTCTTAACCATAGCATTAGAACATCATATAATACCTTGAATTAACTACACAAGACTCAATTCATCATATATCAATTCCTACACTAATCTAAGTTCCTATTTTACTGTAATTTTTAATGAATTAAGTACTTTGAGATGGGTCAGGTAAAGATTCATTCTTACCATTTAATACTTCACCTTTCTAACTACCTTCAGTGCTGAATATGTCTCCTTGATCTGTGCTTTTAACAAACTTCATTTCATTTGAATTACTACAACATCCTTTTTGACTATTGTTTGCATCTTCATTTCTTCTTGCATGACTTCTAGGGTTAGGATTGGTATGAAAAACTCTATCATTCATTCTACAAAACCTTGCTGTATGTCCAATCTTGTTGCATATCTAACAAACTATTCCATTGTTTCCATATCTTGGTCCAGGCTGATTGATCTGTGATCTACAATTTCTAGCAATGTGTCCAACCTTGTTGCATCTATAACATACTACTCCATTTCTTTTGTTCATATCTTCAGTAGGTTTCTTATCTACATGGTTAGTATTTCTAAACATTCTACGACTATTGTTATTCTCAAAAAAATTAGGTTTTCTGCATTCAATAGCTCTATGTCCAAAACCATGACAATTATAATAATAACCATTAAGAGGTTTAAATTGATTACCTGTGCAATCTCTCTTCATATGACCAACAATATTACAAGAAAAACATCTACCTTTGAATTCTCTTTGCATACCTTTTGGTGGTTCTTCTTCCTTCAGTGGATCTTCAGATTTGTTAATCTCATCAGACTTCTTCTCATCTATGCTTTCAGATATTTTCAGATCTGGTTCCTTGCTTTCTTCATTTTCTTTAAAAGTGTTGAATCTAAGACCAATTTTATCATAGAATGGTTTTTGATAAGATATTTGTTCATCAATCTTCTCATTAGTTGAATATAGTCTTTCAAGCTACTACTTAGATTGAGTCAGTTCTCCTTTCACAATTGTATTGTATTTCTCAAGTTTAGCATACTGCAAATTTACTTTCTCAAGTTCAGATGTTAGTTTACCAAGTTTAGATTTTAGCCCTTCATTTTCAAGCTTAAGATTTTCATTCTCAGATTTAAGATTTGCTTCATTCTTGCCATTTCCATCTTTCAAACTTAGCTTCAGATTTTCTATCTTCAGTTCATGTTTAAGGATCTCATTTTCTTTTTCTAAGTTGTCATCACAATCTTCAATGTGAATTTTAGATTCCTTTTCAGATTTCAGATCTTCCAACTTGTTTTTCAATTTCTCAATGAGGTTCTTTGCATCATCATATTTTCCTTTCAGAGTATCTCTTTCTTCAGTAAGCATATCAATCTAATCAAGAGCTTCTTCAAGATTCTTCTGTAGCTGATCCATATTTATAAAGATCTTACTCAAGCTACTAGGCTTTCCTTGAATGATTCTTTTCCGAGTAACTAAGCTCTGATACCAATTGTTAGAAATAGGGAATACTGAGAGGGGGGGGGGGGTTAATTAATATTCTACAAACTTTTACTTTTTCCCAATTATGGATATAACAGATTATCTTGACGCATGCATAAAATAGAAAGCTAAACAACATGCATAGCAATAAAATAAAAGAACTCATAACACATTATTTGTTCTCGAGGAAACCCTGGCCAAGGGAAAACCCCAGTGGGGATGGTACCCACAAAGATCCACTAATCAAAAGTATCCTGTTAAGGATGTTGACCTTGTTAAGAGTTTATTACATGCATATAGTGTCTCAGTCCTGATTAAGGGACTATAGGCCTTGTTAGAAGCCTCAACCCTGTTAGGAGTTGGTATTACAAAATGTGACCCACTACCCAAACAAGTAATATATAATATTCATTGATTACAAAAATAGGTCAAGGTACATAACCTTATACTACTTGCATCAATATCTCTTCGCTGTTCTTTCACTTTCGCTATTACATTCACATATTCATTGCCTTTTTTTCAATTACATCTTTACATATCTTTATACAAGTTATTAAGATTAATAACTTTCCAGTCGGCTATAATATTACAAAATATCTTTATCCAAGGGTTAAAATCTAGGATGTCATCCCTTTATATTGTTAAGTCATTATTTTGATAAACAAAATAATCCCTTAACTCTTTATCAATTTGTCTTCATATTCTGTCTTGTTGGCTTAACACTGTCTTTAGTAAAACTATCATAACTTCTTCCGTAGATGCCGTACTAACTTGCACTCTAAGGAGAGTCTTAAATAGTCACCATAGTGTCTATGTGCAAGTTCAAAAGAATTGAAATTACTCCAATCAACATCACCAATCAAAACTATCTTCGGGTTCACTAGCAAAAACACACTGTCTCATACTTAGACAATTTTGCATTACACTCTAACATACTAGCTCTCTGACCTGTGCGATCTTCATGTAGATCATATGTTTCCATAATGACAAAATATATGTAACCAACTCATCCAAATTTCCAACAATAAGTGGGAATGCAGTCATGCAGACCAAAAAAGGATAGACTCGCAGGAATATGGTCGAGTAAGTCAAGGTTTCAGAGTGTAAACTCCAACTGGAATGAAGGGAGAGAAATTTTTAGGGAGAAAGGAGGGAGGGATAGTTAGTTAGAAAGATAAGGAAAGGGTGGGGGTTTTGAGATATCTATATTTGACATGAGTGTATTGGGATTTTTCAGTGGTTCATAGGCACATTGGTGTCTCGAGAGCGACACGAGGTAGTTCTCAGAGTTTTCAAATGACTTACAACAAAAGATAGGGAAAGGGTAGACCATATAGGTTTGGGGTCATTGGCTAGGATTCCTCATGTGCAAGCCCATCTATAGATGGTGACAAAAATTTATGAGAGATTGAGGTTAGAGACATCGACCTTCCATCTCTTAACATGGGAGATGACCATTACAACGGAGGATGTATAATGCATCTTTTGACTGTCAACCTGGGAATGACATGTAAGTACACCACATAGGCAATGATAGTGACAACACTACTAGGACATGATGCACTATAGAGACACGGACAACTACTATTACATCGATAGATAAATCAGGAACAAACAACTAGACAAGCACACTTTTACGTGTGTGGGGTAGTAGGGGGATATATTGCCCCAAATATAGGTGAGACATGGGTTATAATAGGGCTCATTACAGTGATGTGTGATATAGTAGAAGTGGGGAGGCCAACAAAATTTGGGACTTTGATATTGGAAGATCTCTACAAAGACCTTCACCAGATAGCATATCATAGAGGGGAGAGCCAAGGTCACAATATTGGTTTTGTGACTTTGCTACAAGTATTGGGGTTGGAGTACATTGTAGTGCTTAGACTGATAGGGTAGAGGGGTAGATATCCTAGGGAGCCTATAGTTTATGTCATGCCCCACAAGGGAACCAGGAAAGAGAACAAAGATTCTGTTTAGAAAAGAAAACCTAAGTAACGAATTATGAAAAATTTTGAACTTTAAAAGATTTGCATGAACAATCCATAAACATCATTTAACTTACATTCCTTCCAAGGTTCCCTTATAGTACATTTATAATTATTTTAAGATCATTAAGTGTACTAACTCTTAAAGCATAACCGTAGAAATTCTTTAGAGAGAAATATAAATGCTATCATTTGATTACTAACCAAATTGATTCCATCAATATTCCCTAAACCTTATTTTATAAACATTTAAAGCATAATCTTTGCAAAAGAATTTATCTAGGAGTTAAACTATTTCTCATATGAAATTAACACATTTGTTTTACTAACTTTTCTTGAACAAGAGTAATAAGAAACATGCCACTTTGCTTCCAACAACAATAATACATATTGACTTTCATTCTCATAATTTTCCTAGATATACCCTTCCCAATTACATGAATGCTTACAATATATCTTCTAATATACAAGGCCTTATAGGATTACATGAATATGAATAACACTTTACAATATTTTTGCAATTTTCTTTCTAAGATAAAACATGAAAAAGAGTGAGAAATATCTTCAACAACTTCTGATGCTCCAGGAATAGCACAAACATGAACAATACCTCGAAAAGAATCACCACCCAACCACGTGGATCCACAAAGGTCCACTCCCCCGTGCTAGAAGATAAACACCAAGGTCCACAGGGAAGTGATATATAGGCTGTACCTAGGGTTGGAGTAACCTTTCCCAAATAACAACTGAAAAAAAATTAAAGTACAAACCCTTTCCCAAAAAGTTCTAAGGCTAGGTGGAAACTCTAAGTGACAAGATAGGTTTCCTACCCTTACCAAAACATCATAGACACATAACACTCAAATTTTGAGAGATTTTTAGAGGGTTTGGTGTGTGGAAGAGAGAGGGAAATAAAGTTTTCTTTGAATACAAATGAAAAGCTTTACAATGTTCATGTTCTTTGCCATGAGGGTATAGCCAACCCCTTTGTATTTAAAGAAAAACTCCATTCCAATGCAAATGAGATTTTAAATGGATTTATATAATATTAGTTTCTATTATTAACCATTTCCATACAAGTTTTATTTATTTTTATGAGGCTTTGAACAGAGGAAGTCATCATTTACATTGACTATCCTTGTTATTGATTTGGTGCAATCGATCAATTGTTTTGAAGCTTTAATGAGCACATAGGCTCTTCAATTTCTTCGGTTATTATGGATCATGAGAGAAGAATATTAATATATAAGTATGTGTTATTAAGTTTTTAGATGCAGGTATATACAAGAGATTAAAAATAGAGATCACTGATTGACGAACAATACAGTATCAGAAAAAATGACCCTCAGTGCGGGGGCCATAACTTTCAAACCAATTGTTGGATCTTTATGAGCTTTGGATATGTTTCACAAAACCTAATTACACCCATCCTCACTAGAGCGATTGAGGATTGTTGATCTGAATAAAAAGTTATGGACATCTGAGTATGGGTCTATCTAGAGGGCAGATATCTGTCATGTTAGGATAGTCAAAGATAAGATTATTGTTTAAATAAATTTGATCTTGTGTTGATGAATTTTTTTATTATTAAAAATAATAGGATAGTTTGTATTTCTCTAGGTTTGTGTACATACAATTAATGATACTATGTTTTTTTTCTAGAGAGTAGGCAAGAGTAGTTACATAGTTCGCAATCTAAATCACAGCCTATATTTTCCAGCAAGTAAACAAACAATATAGCTTCATAGAAATATAATAACACACAAAAGAATAAATAATAATTTGTACAATAAAATATTTATTATATATCTATCCTTTCTCCTAAGTCCCTTCACACAGGAAAAACAAACATAATACAATATAATAATATATTCTTCATATTGCCTGTACACGTGAAGCAACCACAAATACAGAACAAAACAATCACACAAATCAAATAAGGAGGAGCATCTTGCAGGATAGCTCCTACCTGGATTCCGGAGAAGACAACCATTGAAGAAGGAGGAATCAATCAACTTGGCCTACTTCCAACACTCCACCAAAACCTTCCGATTGCAGACACCACCTTTTCCAAATATAAAATAATCAATAATGATATCCTAAAATTAAGATCAATTCTCCTATGAATAATCCAGCCAAAAACCCTCCCTAAATACAATATCCTCTCAAAGAAATAATCCAATTTCTTGAGTCTCCTTTTCAGCCAACCTCCCTATCCTTCAAATATCTCTCCTATAAATAGGTTGAAGGATTGGTTGCATGGGAAAATCAACCGTTGTAACCATCCCAACCAAAGGATAGTTTATAGTTTAGGATTTAATTTATTCATTAAAGCCATTCACAGGAAGGGAATAGCTAATTCAATATTATTAATAATAAAATCTAATATGAGAGCCTCATAAATATTAATAAACTAATGTTATTTTTCTTTATTTAAGGAAAATGAAATAATTTATTACTATTATTACTTATCACCATATTTACTAAAGCTATGGTAAAAGTTTTATCATATAATAATTAATCCTTTAAGTAAATAATTTATTTATTATTATACTTTAAAATACAATTACTTTCACACACTAATATTTATTAAATATATATATGCAACCATAGGCATATGTGTGCACCCATATGCTTATGTGTATATATATTATTATAATATTATTAAAAATAATAATATTATTAATATTATATTATTAAAAACAATGTTATTATTAATATCATAAAAATCTTATTATTATGGTATTATAAAATATTATTATCCAATCAAATAATAAATCATATTCCATACAAAGTAAAATCAGGATATATATATTTATATATATTATATATATATATGTGGTGATCACTAACAGAAGATGGTCTAACAAGATTAGTGAAATTAAGCACAACATTCAATACTCGCATGAAATAAATTATCTACGAGCAACAATCGAGCATATTATTAAGAACAATTAAAGCTACCATATCCAAACCTTAGTCTCCTAAAATGAAAGGGACAAGAACAAGAAACAAGATCACCATAATCTAACAAATTGTTATACACAATGATATATCAACAACACAAGGGATTGACTCAAGAACTCCTTGCCTAAAGGTCAAAAGGGTTAGAGGTTGAGTTCCTTCTCATGGAACCTTGGTGATATCTCTGTAACAACAACAATGATGGAGGATTTTGAGGGCTCCCTCAAACCTGTGGGACCAGGTGGAGACGATGCCCAGTACCTACAAGCCTGCATCACCGAGAAGAGATATTTGCACATAGATATATATAATAAGGCATTTGCAAATAGATGACTAGGATCGATACATCGTGTGGACCTCAACTAAGTGAGTAACTACGACTTCATCCTGAGTCATGAAACACATCAATCACATATACATAAAACATGAGGAATCACATATATATAATGGTTAGCTTCCAAATCCTTGGGTTAGCTCTTTAAATCTTCATAAGCATATACAAGATAAATGATTTCCAATTTCATAAACAATAAACAATAATTATAATTGAGTATGTCTAAATATCTGATAAGCATATCATCATCATAAACATAAATGTGAATACATAGCTCTAACCATCATAATGTAATGTCCAAATCAAAGAGTCCAAGTATAATTATCGGAGAGGTTATTACATCCTCCCCCCCTAAGATGAGACTTACTCCTGGAAGTCAGAAAGTTAGAAATGGAAATACATCAAACATTATCTCTTAAATATATTTTAACTGATATCACATACATAACTAATCCTTGAATCTATACACTATATAGAAAATAATCCTCATAATATGGTTAAGCATAAAATATATATCCCAATCAATTTAACTATTACCAACAAGGATAACTTCAACTTGATCAAATATCACTATGAATAGAATTTTCCCTAGCTTTAACCACTCAATTTTCCTTAAAACATATGAAGGTGTTACAAATTCCTTCTCTTTTAATACATGCAAATCAAATTTTTACTTGCATCCACACAGCAATATATTTCAATCTAATATAAAACATTGAGCATATCCAAATGTGCCTCATAAACAATCATATCAGTCCACATCACTGGGATTACACATCACAAGGATCAGGAGTGGATATGCCTCTCTAGACAAGCTCTCACTTTGGGATACAATACCAGTCTCATCTATATCCAAAATCCATAATCAATACCTCACATAGTGGCTTGATTGTATCTCAGGCCTTTGTCATGAAGACCCTCCATACAAGTCCACATGTCATATCCCTTGTTTGTGTAAGGTGGTTAGCCTCCAAGGAACAAACACCACACATAGGAAGGTAGTGGATACTAGCTACATAATAGCCTCACATACCCCCGTCCTCAAGGGTTCCCTACATCTACTTCCTCATATACACTCACCAAGTTTGCCTCATGCATCCTTAGTGAGGAATCACAACACAACACAAGACCAACATTACAAAAGAAGATAGTTTAGCCATCAAAGCTCAATAATAATAATAAAACTAAATAGAATTATCAATCTCAACAATAAGATAAGAAGAATCCAAGATACATTTCATAAGTCTTGGCTAAACTATTATAGAAAAAGTTAATAAAACTGTTGGTCTACACAACTGAAGATAAAAGAAATTCATCATAAATTGCACATCACATCACTGTGTGACTATATCTAGTCACCTCACGAGGAAGGAGGGAACAAAGTCTAGCTATCACAATAGCCCTTCATGTGGTTGGGCCCGGGCAACACTACCCACATGGCATAGGGGGTTCACCTCGACAACACCCCTGCATCGGATGGTATAGAATAAGCATGCCAACCCACCCGACATGACCATACACCAAGTGGAGTAAGCACATTCTGGTCGTATGTCGCATGGCAGTGTTCCTTGTGGAATAGGCACACATAGGACACACCCCGCATAACGATGTCTCTCATAGATCATCATCATAGCCAGAGGTATACATGGCTTGGGCCTACCCATATGCCTACCGCGTCTACAAATCAAGCATCCATGGGTGCCCCTCTACAAGCATGCAAGTATCACCAATATACTCTGCATCAAGTAGGAAACAAAATACATACATATACTGTGCCTTCACGTAATCATGTACGTGGCATCGTGTTCTTGAGCTCGGCTCGCTACCATCAGCAACACGACATCATCACCTCACACTATGTCAGAACAATAGTGGGGCGTGGCATCATATTCATTGGATCATGTCGGAACATGTGCAAATATGGTATCCATCATAGCATGGGCTAACAAAATATCCCTCCACATGCTAGACCACATAGAAATGTACATATCCATAAATCATTTATCTCCTCTTAGAGGCTCATATCAAGTACTGGTATTGTGCTCAAGAACTGTGGGAATTAGGATAAACACTTATGAACCAAATGTTTAGGTTCATCATAAGGGGAAGCATAGTTTACTCTTTTCGCTTGAGTAATGGAAGCTAAGGTCACTTCGTGCCGCCATTATATGTACACCACATAAATACCTGAGGAAATGGTGCTACTACTACCCCTCCACATACTAAATTGCCAACACTCATGGGTTGGCACTCAGTAGGGTGACAAACAAAAAGGCAACACATGGATGGTATGGTTCTCCCATACCCTTATCCAAACATAACTTCCATGGATGGTACTTATATTGCACCACTCCATGGAACTCAAATAATTACTGGTTATACACAACACCCAACATAAGCACTGGCACTGGTTTTATCACATTTACAAGGAAGTACACAATAACATCACATAGTATCCATATATTCCAATTTATTTTATTTTCACAACTTACTTTGTCTACCTGGTATAAAAATACCAATGACATACTTAATCACATTTCACCTCCTCATGGGCATATGCCAATATCCAATGTACACATATCAATCTCTGCCATTCCCATAATAACATCTATTTTCAAGATGACTTTAACTTATATAAAATAAGGCACAAGAAAAAAAATGATACACTATATTTCTTCAAGAATCATTGAATCAACACATATTTGTTTTAATTAAGGAAAGGAAACAATAAACTTATACTATGTACATTTATTAGTCACATAATAAATTCACAACTAATCATTATAAACCATTATGGACATTTACTTTTCACCCAATCAGGGACACTAAGAGTGGACCAAGTATCATCCTTTCAAACAAATGAATTAGCTAGGTACTTTCATTACACATGCTAAATCCCTCCAATAAAGACACAACACACCATATAGACATTTCAAGACACTAGTTTTCACTAACATAATGACTTCAATACTCATAAGGAAATACATTGAATTCTCAATTCCCTAATATTGAAATTTGGGGAGGATAATCACATCATTACTGGACTTACCATAGCATTCATATTTCATCTAAATATTACCTATTCACCAAGTCAAGAACAAATAATTTCAGAAAGATAGTCAAGAAAATATTATATCATCCCTACCTATTCCTTCAATAATTGTACCAAAAGAACACATATTTCTTTTCATTATGAAAAACTCCTAATTTCATCTCTATGGTTAATCCCTACATAGGCTTATAGTCATAGATGGACCTTAGGTCTTTTAGCCATGAATTTCCAGCATAAAAAAAAATTAAATCATATTTTTACTTTATATAGATAACATCATTTGATGGTCATTCACCATGAATAGAGAAGAGATATTTTATTTTCAATTTGTGGTTATTATTATCAAATAACCCTAATGTAATTTCATGTAAACATTCAAGTGTTATAAAAACAAAATCAATCATGCATCATGTCTCATTATCATTTGCATATAAATCCAAAGAGAAATACTCACAATGCTAATTTAGCAGATGTTCCCCACTATTAGTAATTCTTCAACAACAACATGACCCAAAAGGATTACCCAATAATTCCAATGTTGAAACATAATTAATAAGGTCCTAAATTCATGTTTTGTACAAGGATTTGTTTTTCAATTCTATTCTAAAATAGGGAAAAAGAAAGAGAGAGACACAATATTTCAGTCCTTACAATAGCCTATAATATGTATGTGGTAACTTCATCATTTTCATCTATAATAAGGAGAACTACCATAGTAACATCATTAACTAAATTCATTGGTCACACATAGCTATTATGATATTTAAAATAGAATACGGTGTTAAGCCTTTTCAACTCAATCAAGCAACCTATAATCGCTATAACAAGCACTCGTGATGACAAGTTTTAGAGGAGATATGCTTGGTTACTGACAACACTTATGGTACAAAATAACTTGTAATACTAATTTGAGTCTTTCTAGGAGTACAACAAAAGGGTGATATGAAACATGTGGAATTCATTAACATTTATTTATTAGAAAGATATCCACTGTCTATGAAAGTATTCAGGAGGCTCATTCATTATATTTAGAATGAAAAAAATAGAAGTAATTTATGTAAGACAACCTAACCATAGAAGCATGGGTACACTATAGCATGAATACCAAGAACATAGTTCCTATATTTAGGATCATGTATTATAATGAAAAACCAAAATAAAACTATGCAAAGTACTATGCAGTAAGTGAGCCAAGAGTCCCAGTGTGGAAACCTAGTGCTCTGATACCAAAGATGTCATGCCCCGCAAGGGAACCAAGAAAGAGAACAAAGATTCTCTTTAGAAAAGAAAACCTAAGTAACGAATTATGAAAAATTTTGAACTTTAAAAGATTTGCATGAACAATCCATAAACATCATTTAACTTACGTTCCTTCCAAGGTTCCCTTATAGTACATTTATAATTATTTTAAGATCATTAAGTGTACTAACTCTTAAAGCATAACCGTAGAAATTCTTTAGAGAGAAATATAAATGCTATCATTTGATTACTAACCAAATTGATTCCATCAATATTCCCTAAACCTTATTTCATAAACATTTAAAGCATAATCTTTGCAAAAGAATTTATCTAGGAGTTAAACTATTTCTCATATGAAATTAACACATTTGTTTTACTAACTTTTCTTGAACAATAGTAATAAGAAACATGCCACTTTGCTTCCAACAACAATAATACGTATTGACTTTCATTCTCATAATTTTCCTAGATATACCCTTCCCAATTACATGAATGCTTACAATATATCTTCTAATATACAAGGCCTTATAGGATTACATGAATATGAATAACACTTTACAATATTTTTGCAATTTTCTTTCTAAGATAAAACATGAAAAAGAGTGAGAAATATCTTCAACAACTTCTGATGCTCCAGGAATAGCACAAACATGAACAATACCTCGAAAAGAATCACCACCAAACCACGTGGATCCACAAAGGTCCACTCCCCCATGCTAGGAGATAAACACCAAGGTCCACAAGGAAGTGATATATAGGCCGTACCTAGGGTTGGAGTAACCTTTCCCAAATAACAACTGAAAAAAAATTAAAGTACAAACCCTTTCCCAAAAAGTTCTAAGGCTAGGTGGAAACTCTAAGTGACAAGATAGGTTTCCTACCCTTACCAAAACATCATAGACACATAACACTCAAATTTTGAGAGATTTTTAGAGGGTTTGGTGTGTGGAAGAGAGAGGGAAATAAAGTTTTCTTTGAATACAAATGAAAAGCTTTACAACGTTCGTGTTCTCTACCATGAGGGTATAGCCAACCCCTTTGTATTTAAAGAAAAACTCCATTCCAATGAAAATGAGATTTTAAATGGATTTATATAATATTAGTTTCTATTATTAACCATTTCCATACAAGTTTTATTTATTTTTATGAGGCTTTGAACAGAGGAAGTCATCATTTACATTGACTATCCTTGTTATTGATTTGGTGCAATCGATCAATTGTTTTGAAGCTTTAATGAGCACATAGGCTCTTCAATTTCTTTGGTTATTATGGATTATGAGAGAAGAATATTAATATATAAGTATGTGTTATTAAGTTTTTAGATGCAGGTATATACAAGAGATTAAAAATAGAGATCACTAATTGATGAACAATACAGTATCAGAAAAAATGACCCTCAGTGCGGGGGCCATAACTTTCAAACCAACTGTTGGATCTTTATGAGCTTCGGATATGTTTCACAAAACCTAATTATGCCCATCCTCACTAGAGCGATTGAGGATTGTTGATCTGAATAAAAAGTTATGGACATCTGAGTATGGGTCTATCTAGAGGGCAGATATCTATCATGTTAGGATAGTCAAAGATAAGATTATTGTTTAAATAAATTTGATCTTGTGTTGATGAATTTTATTATTATTAAAAATAATAGGATAGTTTGTATTTCTCTAGGTTTGTGTACATACAATTAATGATACTATCTTTTTTTTCCAAAGAGTAGGCAAGAGTAGTTACATAGTTCGCAATCTAAATCATAGCCTATATTTTTCCAGCAAGTAAACAAACAATATAGCTTCACAGAAAATATAATAACACACAAACAAATAAATAATCATTTGTACAATAAAATATTTACTATATATCTATCCTTTCTCCTAAGTCCCTTCACACAGGAAAAACAAACATAATACAATATAATAATATATTCTTCATATTGCTTGTACACGTGAAGCAACCACAAATATAGAACAAAACAATCACACAAATCAAATAAGGAGGAGCATCTTGCAGGATAGCTCCTACCTGGATTCCGGAGAAGACAACCATTGAAGAAGGAGGAATCAATCAACTTGGCCTACTTCCAGCACTCCACCAAAACCTTCCGATTGCAGACACCACCTTTTCCAAATATAAAATAATCAATAATGATATCCTAAAATTAAGATCAATTCTCCTATGAATAATCCAGCCAAAAACCCTCCCTAAATACAATATCCTCTCAAAGCAATAATCCAATTTCTTGAGTCTCCTTTTCAGCCAACCTCCCTATCCTTCAAATATCTCTCCTGTAAATAGGTTGAAGGATTGGTTGCACGGGAAAATCAACCGTTGTAACCATCCCAACCAAAAGATAGTTTATAGTTTAGGATTTAATTTATTCATTAAAGCCATTCACGAGAAGGGAATAGCTAATTCAATATTATTAATAATAAAATCTAATATGAGAGCCTCATAAATATTAATAAACTAATGTTATTTTTCTTTATTTAAGGAAAATAAAATAATTTATTACTATTATTACTTAACACCATATTTACTAAAGCTATGGTAAAAGTTTTATCATATAATAATTAATCCTTTAAGTAAATAATTTATTTATTATTATAATTTAAAATACAATTACTTTCACACACTAATATTTATTAAATATATATATGCAACCATAGGCATATGTGTGCACCCATATGCTTATGTGTATATGTATTATTATAATATTATTAAAAATAATAATATTATTAATATCATATTATTAAAAACAACGTTATTATTAATATCATAAAAATCTTATTATTATGGTATTATAAAATATTATTATCCAATCAAATAATAAATCATATTCCATACAAAGTAAAATCAGGATATATATATTTATATATATTATATATATATATATATGTGGTGATCACTAACAGAAGATGGTCTAACAAGATTAGTGAAATTAAGCACAACATTCAATACTCGCATGAAATAAATTATCTACGAGCAACAATCAAGCATATTATTAAGAACAATTAAAGCTACCATATCCAAACCTTAGTCTCCTAAAATGAAAGGGACAAGAACAAGAAACAAGATCAACATAATCTAACAAACTGTTATACACAATGATATATCAACAACACAAGGGATTAACTCAAGAACTCCCTGCCTAAAGGTCAAAAGGGTTAGAGGTTGAGTTCCTTTTCATGGAACCTTGGGGATATCTCTGTAACAACAATAACGATCGAGGATTTTGAGGGCTCGATCAAACCTGTGGGACCAAGTGGAGATGATGCCCGCTACCTGCAAGCCTGCATCACCAAGAAGAGATATTTGCGCATAGATATATATAATAAGGCATTTGCAAACAGATGACCAGGATCAATACATTGTGTGGACCTCAACTAAGTGAGTAACTACGACTTCGTCCTGAGTCATGAAACACATCAATCACATATACATAAAACATGAGGAATCACATATATATAATGGTCAGCTTCCAAATCCTTGGGTTAGCTCTTTAAATCTTCATAAGCATATACAAGATAAATGATTTCCAATTTCATAAACAATAAACAATAATTATAACTGAGTATGTCTAAATATCCGATAAGCATATCATCATCATAAACATAAATGTGAATACATAGCTCTAACCATCATAATGTAATGTCCAAATCAAAGAGTCCAAGTATAATTATCGGAGAGGTTATTACAGTTTACAACTGGGCAGATCCTTGACCTACTAGGTATAGCAGATGGATAATTAGGTATCAGATTAGGAATTGGATTAGGATTGATAGGATTAGGAAGACTAGGAGATGGTGTATCATCTACTAAATTCTTCACATAATCCAAAAGAGTAATAAGGCTACCACATGAATCTTTAATGAAATTTTTGAATTTAGGAAGACTAGTGTCGGTCAACTTCACAAAAGCAGAGGCAAGAGAAAAGTGAAGGGTCATCAACATAATGAAGTGAATGATACTCTCATAAACATCATAGGTATGGTAAAGAGATGCTAAAAGAAGGGTAATAAAGAACATGACCACACACCAAAGCATCTTAAGAATCTCCATAGTAAATGAAAATGCAAGAAACATTTTTGTATTTTTGAATTTAAAATGCAAGAGCATAAACTAGATCTAATCTAAATACAAGAAAAGACCTAAAATCTAACACAATAGGGCATCTAAATCTAGAAAAGAAAAGGGGTAAGTATGTTGGGTTAACCAAAATGAATGAGATAAAATGGTATGCATTCCAAAATGAATAGGGGAAAATATGAGATCTACTTCTAAATCCAAATTCCCAAAGGAGAGATCTAAATTGATCAACCAAAGGTTTAATACACAAAAGAATCAATCTATGGAGAATATGAATGAAGAAGAAAACCTTACATTTTACTATGAATAGTATATGCTTGAAATCTGAAATAATTAAAAGGCAAATACTAACCTCAAAATAGGGCAAATCTAGAAAATGCTGATTTCTGATGTCTGTGCACAGTTTCGGGCAATTCTGCAACCTGTTTCAGACTGGAAATGCCGAGACAAAGAAAACCTAGTTTTTTTTTATCTTTTTGATAGTAGGTAGTCTTTGACCCCGATAAAAGGTCAAAGACTACTTTGGGATTTTGAAGGTCATCTTTGACTTTGTTCACGGATATCAAAAGTTTGCTGAAAAGGGTATCCAGATCCAAGCTTTAGTTCACAATCCTGCACCTATACCTACAAGGAAAAATGGTTTTGTTTGTTGGGGGAGGGGTTTGCCTTGGTCAAACCCTAGTTTGGAATCAACCTTAATAATGAAATTGAAATGGAGAATGCTAGCAAGCAGTAGAAGTAGATCTAACAATGAAGCTATGATATTCAATAGATATGCAATTGTATTTGAAATGTAAACAAGTATATTGATATGAAAGCTTGAACACAACAATGGAAAATATAAATCAAAACCATAAATGTAAATCCAAAACCTCCATGATTTTATGCTTGGAATCCACCTTGAAAGGAAAATTAATGGATCTTGAAGATAAACAAAAGGATCTTGAAAGAAGATCACACCAACATGATGGCTAGATCTAGGGTTTGAATGACAAATCTTGAATGCTTGAACCAAATCCCTTCAATGTATTGAATGCTTGAATCCTTGATCTTTAATGGAGAACTTGAATGGAGAAGAGGACTTGAATGGATGATTTCTTGAATGGAATTCTTGATTATGGATGCTTGATTGCAAAGTGTGATGATATGTTCTCACCAAACTTGATTGAGAAAATGAGAGAGGAGGGCTTCCTTTTATAGTGATCTAGGGCACAATCTTCTAGAGTAGGCTGACATTGGGGAATTAAATCCCAATTAACCTTAACCCCTAGAAATGGACCCAAATTAAATGTAATTTAAGGATTTACCATTTCGGAGACCAAAACAACCGACTCGAAAGTAGGAAAATAAATCTTTCTAAAACCCAACATTCAAAAATCACAGGACCTTGAAATTTGAACCCTGGGTCAAGGATGAGGTAGACCTGACCCTAGGTTAGGGTCAAGGTTGTCATTGAACCTCAAGGTCATCTTTGACCTTGAGGTAAAAAACCTCAGGACCTTAATCCAAAGTGCTAGGAAATGCAGAAAGATAGTGAAAATAGGTTGAGAGAGAAGCAGAACGGGGGGAGAAAGCCAGATCCATGCAAAGACCCGATCAAGGAACTTGAAATGACCCCAAACCACTCACTCAGAGGGATAAACACTCTTAACATGGAAGTGCTTCCATTTTAAGATGATACATTAAGCCCCCACTTTAGTAAGAGTATGGATTCAATGCAAAATCTTGATAAAGGAGATGAAAGAAAAGATCCAAGTGGATTCACAACAAGATAAAATAACACTTAGCTAAGGACACAAGCCCCCAGGCTAAGGATTCTAACTCCACATACACGCACAAGGGTGTAAAAACAAAAAAAAAGGAAAAAGACACAAAAGTGGGGTTAGTACTAAAACAAACCCAAATCAACTAGCACAAGAAACCTTGCTAAGAAACATTTCTCATACTAACATCATATTTGGAAAGCTATCATAAAAGCATAAATGATTACATAAAAAACAAGAGCAACACTATAAATAACATAGCTTCATGATCCAATCCTACTAGCATGAAAGCGAAGAGAGAGAAAAGAGGAAGTGATTACCTCGCCTAGTAAGATGCCCACCTTACCATGAATCACCCTAGAAGGAGAGCCCAACAAGTTCACCCATAAAGTGTGCTTGCAATTTTAGTGCATCTTCTGATGGCTTCTGGAATATCCATAGATCCACCTTCTTGTATCACTATGAATATGAAATGTGTGTCTCCTCAAGATTTAGCAACTTATGTGTGTTACATTCAGAAGATTTAGCATATAAATGCATGTCTTTTCAAGATTTAGCAACTTATGTGCATTACCTTCCAAGATTTAGCATATTGAAAATTAAAAAATGCACATCCCTTCAAGATTTAGCAACTTATGTGCATTACCTTCAAAGGATTTAGCATATTGAGAATGCATGTCTTTTCATGATTTAGCAACTTATGTGCGTTACCTTCCAAGATTTAGCATATAAATAAAAAACTATAGTACAAGGGAGACCCTATATATGCCCCCCTCCTTATCATGGCTGTCTACTAGACACGATAAGGAAGAGGAAGAGGATACCTACTTCACAATGCAAGGAGATATCCTATTTACAACAATGTACACTACATTCTTAGCAAAGGGTATTAACCCCTACATCCAAGAGTATAGATAATTGTGAAAGGGATATGTCACTCATGGAAAAAGGATCCTTAATGAAATAGATCTTATCAACAAGACCCCCACCATAGAGGAGTGCTTTTAGATAAAATATCATCTTTCAAAAGGTGGGAACCAAGATTTAATCATCAATCCCCTTGCAAAGAAGAGGAAGAGGAATCTTTGGAATGAGGGAAACAACTCTAACACTAAAGCAAGGGTAAGAGTTTATAAAGAGCATAATTTTCAACATAGAGAAGAAGTGATGACCTAGGACAACAACTTCTCATATAAGAAAGTTATCCATAGTCAAAACATCTGTCAATATGATGAAATAATATTGCAATATAAACAAATACCACTAAGCTAAGGAAAGAAATTCCCTAGACAAAGAGAAAGAAGGAAGAACCTTGCTCCCCATGGATAGAGACAAGGGATACCTTTGAAAAAGACATGTCTTAGAAAAGATATGCAAAATCACAGAAAGATAGGAGAGAAAGAATACCAATTAAGCTCAAGGCACAATATATGCTAAAATCCTAATGGATCCTAGGAGACTTGATGAAAATACACCTCTTACCCCCTAGTCATGAGACAAGAGGAGAATAAATCTACATTATATCAGAAGAAGGGGAATCCACTATATCACAATTATGAAGGAATTGTAAAACTGCACGAGAGTGAGATATAATTCCTAAAGCAGCTCTTTCTCTAACATATAACTTGAAATGTTTACAATCAACAAGTAAATGTGTATTACTATAATGAAAAGGAAATTTATATATGTATAAAGCATGTATCGACATAGGTCTAAATATTTCTTTCTTGGAATTCATTAACTCAACATATACCTTCTTAGCCACTTCTTGACGAACATTAGGGTTATCTAAGATAGGCGTGGGGAGAAGAATGTGAAGAGGAGGATGATGATTAACATCACCTACCTAGACTTGAGATTTTGAACATCCAACACCATACATATCTGGTTTAGGGGGTATATGAACTGGAAACCTAATACCATGCTCATTAACTCCAAGCCCTAAACCTTTATAACCTTATTTAGTCACCATATTATATCCGGTAGTGTACATATTATGTAAAACTTCTACAGGAGGTGATTGTTTATCATGTTCATGAGTAAAGGTTGTATAAGGTGGAATAATAGGTTTTGAAGAATTTTCTTTACCCTTTCCTTTAATATCACCATGAATCAGAGGAGAAGGTAAATCAAAGAAATCTTGCACATTCGCATCCTGAACTATAGCTTGAATCCCATCATAAGTATGGGAAGAACTAGGGATAGCAGATGGAGAATTAGGTATCAGATTAGGATTGATAAGATTAGGAAGACTAGGAGATGGTGTATCATCTACCAAATTCTTCACATAATCCAAAAGAGTAATAAGGCTACCACATGAATCTTTAATGAAAGTTTTGAATGTAGGAAGACTAGTGTCGGTCAACTTCACAAAAGCATAGGCAAGAGCAAAGTGAAGGGTCATCAACATAATGAAGTGAATGATACTCTCATAAACATCATAGGTATGGTAAAGAGATGCTAAAAGAAGGGTAATAAAGAACATGACCACACACCAAAGCATCTTAAGAATCTCCATAGTAAATGAAAATGCAAGAAATGTTTTTGTATTTTTGAATTTAAAATGCAAGAGCATAAACTAGATCTAATCTAAATACAAGAAAAGACCTAAAATCTAACAAAATAGGGCATCTAAATCTAGAAAATAAAAGGGGTAAGTATGTCGGGTTCACCAAAATGAATGAGATAAAATGGTATGCATGCTAAAATGTATAGGGGAAAATATGAGATCTACTTATAAATCCAAATTCCCAAAGGAGAGATCCAAATTGATCAACCAAAAGGTCAATACACAAAAGAATGAATCTATGGAGAATATGAATGAAGAAGAAAGCATTATATTTTACTATGAATAGTATATGTTTGAATTATGAAATAATTAAAAGGAAAATACTAACCTCAAAATAGGGCAAATATGGAAAATGCTGATTTCTGATGTCTGTGCACAGTTTCAGGCAATTCTGCAACCTGTTTCAGACTGGAAATGCCGAGATGAAGAAAACCCATAAAACTTTTGTCTTTTCGGCAGCAGATAGTATCTGAGCATGATAAAAGGTCAAAGAATACTTTAGGATTTTGAAGGCCATCTTTGACTTTATTCATGGATCTCGAAAGTTCACCAAAAAGGGTATCTAGATCCAAGCTCTGATTCACAATCCTGCACCTGTACCTGCAAGAAAAAATGGTTTTATTTGTTAGGGGATGGGTCAAACCCTGGTTTGGAATCAGCCTTAATAATGAAATTGAAATGGATAATGGAGAATAGGACTTGAATGGATGATTTCTTGAATGGAATGCTTGATTATGGATGCTTGATTGCAAAGTGTGATGATATGTTCTCACCAAATTTGATTGAGAAAATGAGAGAGGAGGGCTTCCTTTTATAGTGATTTAGGGCACAATCTTCTAGAGAAGGCCAAAATTGGGGAATTATATCCAAATTAACCTTAACTGCTAGAAATGGACCCAAATTAAATGCAATTTAAGGATTTACCATTTTGGAGACCAAAATAGCCGACTCGAAAGCGGGAAAACAAATCTTTCTGAAACCCGACATTTGGAAATCATGGGACCTTGAAATTTAAACCCTGGGTCAAGGACAAGGTAGAATCCACCCTAGGTCAGGGTTGAGGTCATCCTTGACCTAGGTTAGGGTCGAGGTCATCATTGAACCTCAAGGTCATCTTTGACCTTGAGGTCAAAAACCTCAGGACCTCAATCCAGAGTGCTAGGAAATGTAGAAAGATAGTGAAAATAGGTGGAGAGAGAAGCAGAACAGGGGGAGAAAGCCAGATCCATAAAAAGACCCAATCAAGGCACTTGACATGAACCCAAACCACTCACTCAGAGGGCTAAATTCTCTTAACATGGAAGTGCTTCCATTTTAAGATGATACATTATGATATCTTTCATTTTCTCATAATCATCCATAGCTCTCTTCTAGTATTCATGATATCTTTTCTAAAGACATTTGTTTTACAAAGATATCTCTTTGTTATGGAATATCTTGCTATATCCATTTCTTTCATCCCTGGGGGGTAAATTTTTCCTTCTTTCTCTCTATCTAGGGATCTACTTTCCTTAGCTTAGTGGTATTTGTTTGTTCTGCAACATTATTTCCTTATACTGATTGATGTTTTGGCTATGGATACCCTTTTATGTGAGAGGTTGTTGTCCTAGGTCATCACCTCTTCTTTATTTTTCAAATTATGTTTTTTATAAACTCTTTTCCTTGCTTTGGGGTTAGAGTTTTCTTCCTTCGTTCCAAGATTCCTCTTCCTCTTGATCATAGGGGGCTTGATGATTGAATCTTTGATCCCTCTTTTCTTTTCTTTGAAAGATGATATTTTATCCAAAGCACTCCTATAGGGTGGGGGTCTTGTTGATAAGATCTCTTTCTCTTTGAAGATCATTTTTCCATAAGTGACATATCCTTTTACGATTATCTATGCTCTTCGATGTAAGGGTCAATACTCTTTGAATATAGTGTACATTGTTGTTAACATGATATATCCTTACTTTGTGAAGTAGGTATCCTCCTTCTCTTCCTTATCCTGTCTATTAGGTAGCCACGCTAAGGAGGGGGGCATATATAGGGTTGTCCTTATACTATAGTTTACATTTTACAACATGCTAAATCCTTGAAAGATAATGCACATAAGTTGCTAAATCCTAAAGAAGACACACATTTTCAATTTCAAATATGCTAAATCCTCGGAAGGTAACACACATAAGTTGCTAAATCCTGAAGTAGACACACATTTTCAATTTCAAATATGCTAAATCCTCAGAAGGTAACACACATAAGTTTCTAAATCCTGAAGAAGACACATTTGCAATTTCAAATATGCTAAATCCTTGGAAGGTAATGCACATAAGTTTCTAAATCCTAAAGAGACACGTATTTCATATTCCATAGTGATACAAGAATGTGGATCTATGGGTATTCCAAAAGCTGTCAAAAGATGCATTACAACTATAAAGCATAGTTTATGGGTGAACTATCAGGTTTGGCTACCTGTTGGGCTCTCCCTCCTTGGTAATTCATGGTAAGGTGGGCATCTTACTGGGCAAGGTAATCACTCTCTCTTTTCTCTCTTTCTCTTTCATGCTAGTAGGATTAGATCATGAAGCTATGTTATTTATAGTGTTTCTCTTGTCTTTCTTATGTAGTCATTTATGCTTTTATGATAGCTTTCTAAATATGATATTAGTATAGGAAGCATTTCTTAGCAAGGTTTCCTTTTCTATTTGATTTGGGTTTATTTTTGTACTAGCCCCTCTTTTTTGTGTCTTCTAGCTTTATCTTTGTTTTCCCTTTGTTTTCGTACCCTTGTGCATGTATGTCAAGTTAGAATCCTTGGCGTGGGGGCTCATGTCATTAACTAAGTGATGTTATACCTCATTGTGATCCACTGGAGTCTTTCTTCTAACTTTACTGTGAGTATGTTCGATTTCCATACTCCCGCTGAAGTGGGGGCTTAATGTATCATCTTAAAATGGAAGCACTTCCATGTTAAGACTGTTTAGCCCTCCTTAGGGGGTGTTTTGGGCCATCATCATGTTGTCCTTTAATTTCTACCCCTTTTCCATTTTCTGTGCCTGTTTAGGACCCTGATTGGGCCTCTTTGGGCACTGCTTTCCCCACCTGGCATATTTTTTAGGTGTCTCAACCCCCTAGGTCAAGGTCGACCTTGACCTTGACCTAGGTCCCCCTTATTCATTGGAAAGTGTGCTGAATGGGGGGAGACTCAAAAGTTCTTTTTCTCACTCCTGGGTCGGCTGCTTTGGGCTTCGAAGTGGTGACTCTTAAATGATATCTAATTTAGGTCCACTTCTAAGGGTATGAGCCTAATTGGAATTTATTTCTCATATGTTGGCCTCTCTAGAATTTGATGTCATAGACTAGTATATAAGGAAGCCTTCTCCTCTCATTTTGGGGGAGAGAGGAAGAAGATGAAAAAAAAGGAGGAATAAAAGAGAGGAAAAAGAAAAGAGGAAGGAAGATCATTCTACGCATAATTTATCATCTACTTTCAAGCTTCCAAGTGTTCAATCAAGGTTTTCAAGTCTTCTTCTCAAGATTTATTCATTATTCCTTCAAAACATATTCCAAGCATATAATCATGGAGGTTTTGTTAGATTTGACAAACGCAAATCATCCCAAGAACACCTGCATGCAAGACTGTCACAAAGAAGAAGCAAAAAGACAGAAAGCTATGGCGGCCAAAAGGCTAGAGACTGCAAAACCATGTTGCAAGAAAATAATCTTCTATTAACAATGATGAAAATAATACAATCTCCTTATTGAAATGAAAGAAGTGAATCCTTATAAAAGGAAACACGAAACCCTAAAGGCTAAAACCCTAAAGAATTATAAAGCGCCTAAGTGAAACTTAAGCCTAGAGTATGATAAACTAATAATTAAATGATTTAATTATTAGCTAACATAAGACTACTCTAACACCCCCCCTTACGTGTAACTTAGGGAGAAGCAAAAAAATCTAAACTACTGCAGAAAGCAGGAAAGATGGGTCCCGGCAACTAGGCCTGATCAGGTACCCAAACATAAAGCAAAAGATGTCCCAGAGAAAGGAACAAGAAGAGAGCAAGAAACTCCTCTGAAACATGTCTGAAAACTCTGTCAGAAGATACTGCTGGAACCCCCACTGAAGTGCATGACCAGGTAGAGAAGACAAGTGTCTGAAGAGCTGATCAATCGAACCAGGAAGCAATAGAACCAACAGGTGAACCCCCCCATAATGCTGGACTGGGAGAGGTGACAGGAACATTGAAATGCGATGCCGAAAACAGCTGCACAAGAAGAACCAGGAACACCAACAGTGCAACAGAAGCACACACACAGGATAAAGGGCGGTGTCATAGACACAGTCTACATGGGCTAATGTCGTGGAATGTACGCTCACTTGACAAGAGTGGATGCGCCTATAGTGGCAAATGCATCAGAATCCCCCCATGGCACTTTATAACTGAGTGCGAATACTAAAACTGAACTAGGTGAAAAAGATCCTAGAAATGCAGAAGAGGGCACTTTATCTTAGTGCGTTTATAGAACAAAGATACATCAGAAAGAGCATGCAAGCTCAGAAGTCAGAAAGAAGAGTGCACTAAGAAACCAGAAGAAGAGATCCCCGGACCTGTAGAACCAAGCACACCACCAGAGGGCATAAACTGCATAACTCGGAGGAGTGAAAACTTGGAGCAGAATCTGGAAGAAATACCTCTGCCACTGAATAGTACATAGAATCAGCTTTCCGATGATATCTCATTTGCCGAAAAAGGAGTCCGGATGAGCCAGATATGACTCCTGGAAGGCAAAAAAAGATATCAGACTTCAACAGAAAAAAATACTGTTGAAACGGTGGAACCAAAAACCCTAACCTCCATCATCGGAAAGAGCTCGGAAAGAGCTTTCCGACGATATAAAGAAGTCAGAAAAAGACCCCTGTATGCTCCCTGTAGAGTGAAAAAAGCCCAGTACCCCTAAAAATGCCAAAAAAGGGCTTACAAAATGCCCCAGGGGCTAAAAAAATAGGCCCCCGGACGCATGGCGCGCTCCGGGGGCTGGGCCGCAGCCCCTGGTCACCATATGACCAGGAGCTCGACATAAGAGGGCCGGAGCGGGGCCGGGAGGCGGCGCTGGTGCCGGCGGTGGGCGGGCCGGCGGAGCGGAGGGCGAGGGCGGCGGGGCCGAGGGCGGCGGAGCGGTGGCGGAGCCGGGGTGGGCGGCAGCTGGGCGGGCCGCGGGTGGCGCGGTGGCGGGGGCCGTGGCAGCTGCAGTGGCGGGGACCGCGGCTGCGGTGGCCGCTCGGGCGGTGGCCGCGGCTGCGGTTGCTGCTGGGCGGCGCGGGGGTGGCCGCTGGGCGGCGCCCCCAAAAATGTTTTTTTTTAAAAAAAATCGCCGTTTGTACCCACCTCGGAGTGCGTGCCAGGGCCGTACGGCTCTGGTATGCAAATTTTTTTTTGCCTCAGATGCCACTGTGTCCAAAATGGACAAGTTTTATATGGATTTAGGGGTTCTTGGGCCTTCCGGACACAATGGTGGTGTCCGTTTTTGCCCAAGGTGAGCCAAATTTCGGCTCCCCCCCAGATCCACAAAAAAACTTCTGAAACCCTTGAAAACCTTCTGCTTCTGGCACGCTTCAACAAAACTCGAACAGTGAACAACAGGAGAGCTCTGATACCATGTTAGATTTGACAAACGCAAATCATCCCAAGAACACCTGCATGCAAGACTGTCACAAAGAAGAAGCAAAAAGACAGAAAGCTATGGCGGCCAAAAGGCCAGAGACTGCAAAACCATGTTGCAAGAAAATAATCTTCTATTAACAATGATGAAAATAATACAATCTCCTTATTGAAATGAAAGAAGTGAATCCTTATAAAAGGAAACACGAAACCCTAAAGGCTAAAACCCTAAAGAATTATAAAGCGCCTAAGTGAAACTTAAGCCTAGAGTATGATAAACTAATAATTAAATGATTTAATTATTAGCTAACATAAGACTACTCTAACAGGTTTTGATTTACATTTATGGTTTTTAATGTTGAGTCTAAGCTTTTATATTAACATACTTGTTTACATTTCAAATACAACTACATATCTATTAAATATCATAGCTTCATTGTTAGATCTTCTTCTACTACTTGCTAGCATTCTCCATTTTAGTTTTGATTTCAAGGTTAATTATTAAATTAGGGTTTGACCAAGGCAAACTCCTCCCCCAAAAAACAAAACCATTTTTCTTACAAGAATAGGTACAAAACAATGAATTACAAAGCAGATTTAGATACCCTTTTCGACAATCTTTTAGGATCTGTAAATAGATTTTTCATTAGAGCAGTGCAAGTCAAGGTCAACATAAAGGGGCACAATTGCACCCCCATATTTGGGTCAAGGTTGACCTAGATCATAAAATAAAAATATTTTTGGGTTTTCTCCATCTTTGTGTTTCTATTCCAGATCCGGTTGCAGAATTTCTAGAAACTCAGTACAGATACCAGAAAATGGGTATTTCCAGATCTACTATGCTATGAGGTATGCATTTCATTTTATCTAATTTCATTATTCTTTGCAAGCATTTCCAGATTTATATTCCTTATCATTAGAATTTCATGTATGTGTTAAATATTGGTTTAGGGTCTCTTTTATGTGCAAACACCCACTGTTCTTGTTAGAAAGTAAAGTCCACCAAGATAACTGAGAGGGGGGGGGTGAATCAATTATCTGATAATTATAACTTTTATCAACTTCAATAGATTTTAACCATGTAAGAAATATAATTACCAACCATAGAAAGATATTCATACACAATAACACAATGACACAAGATATGTTGACTAGGGAACCTCTTGATCAAAGAGTAAACCCCGATGGGAATGATGCCCACAAAAGATGCACTAATATGGATATTCCTTGTGAAAGGATGGACTTTTTTAGGAGTCTTATGAAATACATTTAGTATATATGAATCCCTGTTAGGAGATTTTGAATCCCAGCTAAAAGATTCTAACTCTGTTAGGAGTTATGGAAGACAGAAGGACCCACTGCCCAAACAGCTTCAATGGAAAGATCACTGAACACACTGTCCAACTGATCTCTATATTATTCAATAGAATAATATCAAATAATTACTAATCTCAACAACATGTTACCTCTTCTTTGACTATGCCAAACCGCACTCACTACTACACTAGATCTCAATTTCAGATCTTTGTACCTCGCATGTCTTCCTTCATAAATTCGCTTTCACAATCACTCACTTTATCAATTCTATTCATCTCTCACACTTACAACTAGGAAAAAAATTTCTTCCTTTATACCACACTCAAGTAATTACAAATGAGTCGGCATCCAATTACAAAATAAAAGTTTCCACACGTTACATCAAAAATTACACAAAAATGTCAGCTTCCAATTAGAATAATTTTTCACTCGTGTGACCTCAAAGTTTGCACTATCATCCACATCACTAAAAATATGTCTTCAACTATTGTTTAACTACACAAAAGTAGATTCTATCCTGATTAGGAGATATCATCCGATTTCCACAAACCGCTACTCAGGAACACTGCCTGAATACTACTTCCACCAAAATGCTCATAAATTTCATGAATAAATGAATTACTATCTGTGCTCTTAACCATGAACATATAACATATCAAAGAGTAAATCCTCAACATCACATAGCTTGATCTACAATATCCCATGTGTGCTAATCAAAACACTATCTGCTCCTCTGCTAATCTCCAGTAGATCACTGTGTTGACATCAATGACAATCATAGTCATGAATGCAACAACAATTGCTACAAAATGGCTGCCAATACTCCCATAGGATATATTTAGCATTCATTCCTAACAATATCCCCCATTGACATTGATAGCAACATAGATGAAAACATCCAATGTTCCATGAATCTAATACTGCAATTTTGCTGCTCTGAAAAAATATTTTCAAATCCTCTTTATCAATCGAATCTTGCTTCATTTTCCTATTCAGTTCTCTCCAAAAGATGGTACAAATGGTTTTTCATGTACACTTCTCCCCCATTGACATCAATGACAAAAATTTCATCATTATGTCAACAACAACTCTAGTATCAAAAGACACTGTTCAGAAAATACATTCACTAGAGTCCTCATGACTCAGCTCAACTACACATACTCCCCCATAGAGGAAGTACCAACATCCAATCCATAAGAAAGATAAGGCTCATATACCACTAGATGGATGCAACCAATCTGCATCACTTCTCAAAAGTAGGCTGGGGCAGAACCCCAAGCATACCTCTCAGATACTCAAATGTATCCTTAGGCAAAGGCTTTGTAAATATGTTTGCAATCTACTCCTTTGTGCTTATGTACTCAAGTATAACTTCTTTCTCAACAAATTTCTCTCTTACTACATGATACTTAATCTCTATATGCTTTGTCTTAGAATGTAATACAGGGTTCTTAAACATACTAACTGTGCTGGTGTTATCATAATGTATAACAAAAAGTTCAACAAAATTTATTCCAATATCCTTCAGCATCTGCTTCATCCAAATTATTTGGTTGCAATTATTCGCTGCTGCTACATATTCTACTTTTGCTATGCTCTGTGAAATACAATTCTGCTTCTTGCTTAGCCAAGAAACCAATCTTCCTCCAAGGAAAAATGCTCCACCACTGGTGCTATTTTTATCATCAACACTACCTTCCCAATCAGCATCTGTATATGCTCATAGGGTAAAATCATCAAAATTTTCATACCACAATCCATAGTCCATTGTGCCTCTTAGATATCTTAGTATCCTCTTTATTGCTGCATAATGTGATTCTCTAGGTTCAGCTTGAAATATTGCTACAATTCCAATTGAATGTGCTATATCAGGTCTTGTATGTGTCAAGTACTATAATCCTCCAATCATAGATTTGTACTTCTTATATTCAACTGTAGGAGTCTCATTTGTGCTAGATAATTTATGTCTAGTTACCATAGGTGTTCTAATTGGTTTACAGTTCTCCATTCCAAATCTCTTTAACAAATCAGTCAAGTACTTTTTCTGGCTTACAAAGATACCATCACTATTCTGTGTTATCTGTAATCCCAAAAAGTATTTCATTTCTCCAATCATACTCATTTCAAATTCAATTTTCATTTCATCAGCAAATTTATCACTAGCTTCATCTTCTCCTCCAAAAATAATGTCATCAACAAAAATAATTATAATTAACAAACCATTTTCAATTTCTTTTATGTACAGGTTGCTATCAGCTGTTCCTTTTATAAATTCCAATTTTAACAAATACTTATCCAATCTTGCATACCAAGTTCTAGGTGCTTGCTTTAGTCCATATAAGGATTTCTTCAGTTTACATGCCATGTCTCCTTCTTGAGTTAAAGGAAAACCTTCACGCTACTCAATATAGACTTCTTCCAATTCTCCATTCAAAAATGTTGACTTCACATCCATCTGATATACTTTGAATTTCTTAAAAGCTGCATAGGCCAAAAACATTCTTACTACTTCAATTCTTGCTACTGGTGCAAAATTTTCTTCAGAGTCAATTCCTTCTTGTTGTGAGTATCCCTTACATACCAATCTTGCTTTGTTTCTTACTACTTCTCCTTGTTCATTCATCTTGTTTTTGAATACCCATTTAGTTCCAATAACATTCTTATCTTTAGGTCTAGGGACTAATTCCCACGTCTTGTTCTTTTCAATATGATCTAGTTCTTCTTTCATAGCTTTAATCCAATGTTCATCTTCACAAGCTTCACTAGTAGATTTAGGTTCAATTTGAGAAATTAAACATAACTATTCTTGTACCTTATTTCGATTTAGAACTCCTCTGTCTATGCTTCCAATAATCTTCTCAACATGATGATTCCTTGATAAGTTCCTGTTAAGTGTCACTATCTCAGATCTCACTTCAGGTGTCGGTTCTTCAATGATTTCACTTTGGCTTTCATTCAACAAGTCACTGTTAGTTTCATAGAATAATTCAGTAGTTTCAGTGTTAGATTTAGGATGAGTTCCTTCATCAGATTCATAATCAAGCATTCTAACGCAAGGCAGGGAGCAAGAGGGGCTAAAGGATGGCACACCCTAATGATCCAAGCCTGCAACACACACGTGGAAGCAATACACAACAAGAGTGAGAGAGAGAATGCCAGATCTTTCATATATTATCATCAATTAGAATCATACATGCCAGGCTGTAAGGCCTTCTCAGTTAGGACCTGATACTACAATGAATCTCAAAAGTCCTCAAACATGTGAGGATATGTTAGAATTCTCCAATATAATGTCTACCATCTTCTATCAAAATTGACTCCCTAAACTATCACCAAACATCTACATTTATACAAGAAGCTACCGAGCTGAGTCGGCCTTCAGATCCATAATTAACAGAAGTAATAGTCAAATCTGGGACCACATGCTTCCCAATGATGGATTCCAATGTTGATTCCACAATCCAATATAAATGCATAAGTCGGCCACAACAAGAAATAAAACTGAAACCATCGGTAAGCAAGATAACCGAATAGCAGACAGACAACACCGAGTGCCAGTGAAATAATCGACCACCTAGGAGATAACTAACCACCCTCGGTAACCAAAGGAAACTGACCAACTCGGTTAAAGTAGAAACCAATCAACACAGACAAAAATCCAATTTCTTTTTGGTGACACAAGATTGCCAAGGACTCGAGATGCTCCTGCATCAGACACCTGGGGTTATTTGAAATGATTCTCTAAATCATTTGGTAGGTTTGGTTTGAGCTACATCTAACTCAGACTGTGAAATCCATGAACTATCTTCCATCGGTCTATTCTTCCACTTAACCAGATATTCCATATACTTTTTTTCATCTTGTACTTTTGCCAATTCTTTCCTTCAAAATCTGTTCAACTTCAACATTCTACTTCTTAGGATATTCTGTCGATATTGTCACTTCTTCATCAAGTTCATGATACTCATACAAATCAACAATATTGAAAATCGGTGATATGTCCATGTCATCAAGTAACTCAATTTCATATGCATTTCTACTGTCAAATTTCTTCAGAATCTTGCAAGGTCCAAACTTTTTTATTTTCAGCTTCCCATATGTTCCAACAAGAAATTGGCCTTTCTTCAAATGAACCATCACTTCATCACTAACATCAAAAGTCTTATGTCTTCTTGATCTACTAGCTCTATCTTTTTATTTCTGATTACTATCTTCCAGCTTCAGCTTCACATCTTCATGCAATGTTTTCATGTGCTTAACAAACTTTACTCCAACACTTTTCTTATTCTCATCAGCAATGTCTCTCAAATCAGATATTCCTCTCGGTTGTATGCCATTCACAATCTCAAATGGTGTCTTTCCAGTACTCCTATTCATTGAATTATTATATGTAAACTCTAATTGTGCCAACACATAATCCCAATTACTCAGTGTGTCTCCAACTAAACATCTTAAAAGATTTTCCAAACTTCTGTTCACAACTTTAGTCTATCCATCGGTTTGTGGGTGAAATGTAGAACTATATTTCAACTCAGTGCCAAATTTCATCCAAAGGATTTTCCAAAAGTATCCGACAAATTTATTGTCTCAGTCATAGATAATACTCCTCGGTAATCCATGCAATTTGATAGTTTCCTTAAAGAAAATATCTACTACATGTACTGTATCTGATGTCTTTCTAAAAGGTATAAAATGTGCCATTTTTGAAAATCTATCCACAACAACAAATATAGAATCATTACCTCTTACTGTCTTCGGTAAGCCAAGAACAAAATCCATACTGATGTCAATCCAAGGTTTCTCAGGAATAGCAATCAGTGTATACAATTTGGTATTTTGACTTACTCCTTTTGCAACTTGACAAATACCATAACTTTTCACAAATTTCTGAACATCTCTATACAACTACGGCCAATAGTACTTCTCCTTAAGAAAATTCCATGTTTTATCAATACCAAAATGTCTAGCCAAACCACTACTATGTTTCTCCTTTATCAAATTAGATCTCATTACTCCTCTCGGTATACACAATTGAATACCTTTAAATAGCATACCTTTCTGAATAAAATATTCATCCCATTTAGTATCTTGTTGATCTTGAATAGGTGCTCTACACTTTCTCCATGGCCCAGAAAAATTAGGGTCATTTTCATACAAACCTCTCATCTCATCAAAACCAAGAACTTCAATTTTCATCTAGGTCATCAAAGATCTTCTTCTACTCAATGCATCAGAAACTCGGTTAGTGACTCTAGTCTTATGCTTTATCACAAGTGTGTAACTCTACAAATACTCAACCCATTTCATATGTCTTTGAATCAACTTATTTTGACTACCCAAATATTGCAAAGCCTTATGATCAGTATACAACACAAATTCACTCGGTATCAAATAATGTCTCCATTTCTTTAGTGCTTGAACAATAGCATAGAATTCTTGATCATACACAAAATATTTCCTTCTAGCATCATTCAACTTTTCACTAAAAAAAGCAACATGTTTACCTTCTTGACTCAACACAGCTCCAACTGCACTTCCACTTGCATCACATTCTACTTGAAATACCTTACTAAAATTAGGTAATGCCAAAATAGGTAATTCAGCAACCTTCTGCTTCACAGTCTCAAAACTTCTGTCAGCTCCATGTGTCCACTTGAATTCTCTTTTGTCTCCTCTCATAGTCTTAGTTATAGCATTACAAATTGAACTGAAATTCCTTATGAAATTTTGGTAAAAACTTTCCAAACCATGAAATGATCTTACCTTAGTAACATTCATAGGTGTAGGCCAATTCAAAATAGCTTCAAACTTTTTAGGATCCATCTTCAAACCATCAGCTAAAATAACAAATCCCAAATACACAATCTCTTCTTTTATGAATGAACACTTTTTCAGATTTATCAGAAACTTTTCCTCTTTCAGCCTCTGCAAAACTTATCTCACATGCAACAAATGTTATTCTCCTATCTTACTGAATATTAGAATATCATCTAGATATACAATTACAAACCTTCCCAAGAATTTCTTAAAAACTTCATTCATCAACCTCATAAAAGTACTCGGTGCATTAGTTAAACCAAAAGGCATAATCAACCACTCATACAAACCTTCTTTTATCTTGAAAGTAGTCTTCCATTCATCACCTTCTCTAATTCTGATCTGATGATACCCACTTTTCAAATCAATCTTTGTGAAATACTTTGCTCCAGTCAAACTATCCATTAGATCATCCATTCTCGGTATAGGAAACCTATACTTCACTGTTATCTTATTGATTTATCTAGAATCAGTACACATTCTCCATTCTCCATTCTTCTTTGGTGCCAATACAGAAGGTACTGCACAAGGAATCAAAATTTCTCTGATCAAACCTTTCTCTAGCAACTCTTGAATCTGTCGGTTCAATTCCTGATTCTCGGTAGGTGTCAATCGATGAGGTGCCTTATTTGGTAAACTAGCTCCAAGGATTAGATCCATACAATGATCAATGTTTCTTTTCAGTGGGAAACCATCAGGTACATTATTATAAATGATATCACTGTACTTGGCGAGTAATTTATCAATCTCCTCAGGGACATTATCCTCTATTTTCTTACTCGGCTTATTAGGAATCACAACAAAACATACGTCATTCCTCTTCAATGAGTTAACAAACTTCCTTCCTTCCATCAAACAAACTTTCACAGATGTGCAAACATTACTAATAGGTTCTTCCATCAATGGTAACAAGATTTGTTTCTTTCCATCAGCCACAATAGTATACTTATGCAATCTCCCATCATATATAGCATGTCTATCATATTGCCAAGGTCTACCCAACAAAATATGATAACAATCCATAGGCATGATATCACATAACACCTTATCATAGTATTTACCAATCTTCAAATTCACATAACATTGCTCACTTACTAGTAGTGTATGCTCATCTTTGATCCATGAAATCTGATAGGGCTTCAGATGTACCAACCTTTCCAACTACAATTTTGTGACCATCTCTTCAGATGCTAGATTCTCTAAGCTACCACTGTCAATGATTACCTTCCAAACTTTGTTAGAAATTCTACATCTGGTCTTGAAATTTTTTTTCCTTACCAGATCTTCCTTCTTGCTTTCATTCCACAGTGCTCTTGTTACCATCAAGTTATTTTCTTTCTTAGGTTCATTTAGTGACTCTTCTTGCACCAAAGCATTTCTACTACTATCAGCCTTCTTACTAGCTTGTGTACATTCAAAAGATCTATGTCCTTCTTCTCCACAATTATAACAAGTTCCTCGAAAACTTCCTTTGCTATAACCACCTTGGTAGTTACTGCCTCTGCCTCTAGAACTTTCACCTTCCACTCGGTCTTACCTTTGTCCAGATTTGTCTTTTCTGGTTCAGATCTGCCATTTTCACCATTAGATCTACCTCTTCCTCTAGGGAATCTACCTCCTTGACCTCTCTATCTTTTCTCATGTCTCTTGTTCAATTTCTCCTCAGATTTCAAAGCAAATTGATAAGCCTCTTCAATGTTCTCCAACTTGACCATACTAATTTCCTCTTGGATGGAAACTCTCAAACCATTCAGGTATCTACCAATTCTTTCCACATCATCTTCATCATGTCCAAATCTGATATCTAATCTATAGAATTCCTCAGTATACTCTTTTATCGAGCTATACTTCTATCTCAAACTTTGCATTTGCCGAACTAGGTTAATCTGATAATCACAGGGTAAGAACTTTCCTTTCAACTTATTGACCATTTTACTCCATACCTTGATTTTGTCTTTTCCTTTCCTTTTCTGATCCAATTTTAGATGTTCCCACCATAAGGATGCATGACTTTTTAACTTTGTGCTTGCAATCTTCACCTTCTTATCCTCAGGAATGTTTTAATATTCAAAATACTTTTCCATCTCGGTGATCTAGTCCACCAATTCATCAGAATCCATCTTTCCACCATACTCAAGGGGATTGAAATGTGGTGTTGACTTTAGACTTGTCAAAGCCTTCAAGAATCTTTCTTTGACTTGATCCATAACAGGAGCAGGTTCTGTATTTGCCTGTTCTTCTTCAATTTCATCATCACTAACATCTTCAAGATGTATGCCTCTTCTCTGGGCTGTTTCCACTGCTTCTAACCTAGCAGCAATCTGTCTTAGCATATCTACCAATCTTGGATCTATATCTCACCTCCCACAAACCATATTGACAACCCTATGCAATTGCAGGTCAGATCACAATTTTCTACCCCACAACAATTCAACTAGGGCTTCAAGAGGAACCTACAAACCTAGATCCGTACAACTAGATCAAGATCTAACCTTGTTCTGATACCACCTGATGCAAGGTAGGGAGCAAGAGGGGCCAAAGGATGGCACACCCTAATGATCCAAGCTTGCAACATACATGTGGAAGCAACAAACAACAAGAGTGATAGAGAGAATACTAGATCTTTCATATATTATCATCAATTGGAATCATACATGCTGGGATGTAAGGCCTTCCCAGTTAGTGCTTGATATTACAATGAATCTCAAAAGTCCTCAAACATGCGAGGATTTGTTAGAATTATCCAATATAATGTCTACTATCTTCTATCAAAACTGACTCCCTAAACTATCACCAAGCATCTACATTTATAAAAGAAGCTACTGAGCTGAGTCAGCCTTCAGATCCATAATTAATAGAAGTAATGGTCAAATCTAGGACCACATGCTTCCCAATGATAGATTCCAACATTGATTCAATGATCTAATATAAATGCACAAGTCAACCACAACAGGAAATAAAACTGAAACTGTCAGTAAGCAAGATAACCGAGCAACAGACAGACAACACCGAGCGCCAGTGAAATAACTGACCACCCAGGAGATAACCAACCACCCTCGGTAACCAATGGAAACCAACCAACTACCAACCAACTCGATTAAAGTAGAAACTAAGCAACACAAACAAAAATCTAAATTCTTTTTGTTGACATAGGATTGCCAAGGACCCGAGATGCTCCTGCATCACATGCTTTCCTAAATTTTGAACTTTTCATCAACTTTAACATTTGCACTCTCAATAATAGTCTTAGTTCTCTTGTTATAACATCTGTAAGCTTTTCTCTTCAAAGAATATCCAAGAAATATACCTTCATCACTTCTAGGATCAAACTTTCCAATATCATCATCTCTCTTTATATAACATTTGCTTCCAAAAATTCCAAAATACTTAACTGAGGGTGCATGTCCAAACCATAATTCATAGGGTGTCTTGTCTGTGTCTGCTCTGATTTGTACTCTATTCATTATATACACTACTGTGTTCACTGCTTCTCTCCAGAATATCTTCACCAAATCATTCTCAAATAACATAGCTCTTGCTACTTCAGTCACTGATCTGTTTCTTCTTTCTGCAATACGATTTTGTTAAGGTGTTTTAGGGGCTGAAAACTGTCTCTTAATACCATTCACTTCACAAAAGATGTTAAACTCTCTAGAAGTAAATTCTCCACCTCTATCAAATTTGAAACATTTAATTTTCATTCCGGATTCATTCTCAACTTTATTCTTAATGATCTTAAACTTATTAAATGCTTCAGACTTTTCTTTAAGAAATGAAATCCACATCATTCTTGTAAAATCATCACAAGAATCATAAAATACCTTTCTCCATAGAATCCTCTAGTCCTTGCAGGACCACTCAAATCTGTATGAACAATCTCCAACTTCTTTGCAGATGTAAACTTCTTACTGGGAAATGAACTTCTCTTATGTTTTGCGATCACACATTCCTTGCAAATCATGTTAGTAGGCTTCATAATTTTAGGCAAATCTCTTACTGCAAGTGTAGTACTTATTTTCACAATGTTATCAAAATTTATATGACAAAATATTCTATGCCATAACCAACTGTCATCAATCTTAGTAATCAAACATGTCATCTTAGTAGGATTCAACTGAAATACATTACCTCTAGTTCTAGATCCAGTTCCAATCAAATTTCCATCTTTATCTTTTATCACACAAGTTTTCTCAGTAAACCAAACTTGATATCCCTTATCAACTAACTATCCAACACTCAAAAGATTATGTTTCAAACCATCCACAAAGTAAACATCATCAGTATTAGTCTTCCCATCAAGAGTAATAGATCCTATACCTTTAATCAAACAAGGTGCATTTTTTCCAACTCTAACAACTCCTCCATCATGATTGTTAAACTTTATGAACTTTTTCATGTCTCCAGTCATATGATGTGAACAACCACTATCTATAATCCAATCAGCTTTCTTTTCAACTTGAGAAACTAGGGCTTTTTCTTCCTGAACATCTATTTTAGGATTTTCTTCTTTAATTGCTACAAATCCTATGTCATCATTATTCTCAGTATCACTTTCACTTAAGGTTCTCTCTATACTAGCTTCAAGATCTTCATCATTAGCATAATAACATTACTTAGGTCTTCTAGGCTTGAAATTGTTTCTGTACTTTTTAACTCTCTTAGGAAATTTAGATGCAAAATGACCATATTCTTGACAAGTCCAACATTTAAAATTTTTCTTACCGTCTGGTTCTCTCTTCACAAGTAAGACAATACCTTCTTCAATCTTCCTGTCTTCTTCATTTCTAGATCTGCTACTACCAACATAATCTCCACTCACACTGATGCTTCTTAACAAAGTAGGGCAAACAATAAGAGCACTGAATGCTATCTCCATTCTAGGAAAGTCTCCTGATAACTTCAAGTTCATTTCTGTTGCTTCCAATCTTCCAAGAAGAGTCTCTCTTGTAAAGTTCAAAGTACAAGGTATAACTTGTTCAATCATTTGTGTTGTCTGCTTAAATGCAAGAGTCAATGTCCTCAAAATTTTCCATATAACTTCATTTTTTGTCTTTGTTCCTCCACAAGATTTTATGCTTGCAACAATTTTTGACATTCTACCAATATAACTTCTAACAGATTCATCTTCCATCATTCTTATATCTTTAAATGCACATATCCAATTATGCAATCTAACTTTCTTTGCATGTTCATCACCTTCAAAAGTAGAGTGTAAAGCTTTCCAAATTTCATGAGATGTTTTCAAACATTTTACCTGGCTATACTCATTCTCCAAAAGGGCTATCAAAAGTGCTTCTCTGGCAAGTATGTTACACATGAATAGATCTCTCTCATTACTAGTACATGTTTCAATGTTATCCTCATCAATGATAGTCTTCTCATTCTTTGTAATCAACCAATAACCTGGTCCTAAACACAATAGATGCCTCTTCATCTTTTCTTTCCAGCTGTCAAAATTTACTCCATCAAACTTAGGGCTTTCTTTCCTGAAATTCACCATTGATCTCCTTAAGCTGCTAAACTTTTCTTTCAAGGACCTACCACTCTAATACCAATTGTTAGAAAGTAAAGTCCACCAAGATAACTAAGAGGGGGGGGGGGTGAATCAATTATATGATAATTATAACTTTTATCAACTTCAATAGATTTTAACCATGTAAGCAATATAATTACCAACCATAGAAAGATATTCATACACAATAACACAATGACACAAGATATGTTGACTAGGGAACCTCTTGATCAAAGAGTAAACCCCGGTGGGAATTATGCCCACAAAAGATGCACTACTATGAATATTCCTTGTGAAAGGATGGACTTTGTTAGGAGTCTTATGAAATACATTCAGTACATATGAATCCCTGCTAAAAGATTCTAACTTTGTTAGGAGTTATAGAAGATAGAAGGACCCACTTCCAAAATAGCTTCAATGGAAAGATCACTGAACACACTGTCCAACTGATCTCTATATTATTCAACAGAATAATATCAAATCATTAATGATCTCAACAATATGTTACCTCTTCTCTGACTATGCCAAACTGCACTCACTACTACACCAGATCTCAATTTTAGATCTCTGTACCTTGCATGTCTTCCTTCATAAATTCACTTTCACAATCATTCAATTTATCAATTCCATTCATCTCTCACACTTAAAACTAGGAAAAACATTCCTTCCTTTATACCACACTCAAGTAATTACAAATGAGTCAGCATCCAATTACAAAATAAAAGTTTCCACATGTTACATCAAAAATTACACAAAACTGTCAGGTTCCAATTAGAATAATTCTTCACTCGTGCAACCTTGAAGTTTGCAATGTCATCCAGGTCACTAATAATATGTCTTCAACTGCTGTTTAACTGTGCAAAACTAGATTCCATCCTGATTAGGAGATATCATCTGATTTCCACAAATTGCTACTCAGGAACATTGCCTGAATACTGCTTCCACCAAAATGCTCATAACTTTCATGAATAACTAAATTACTATCTGCGCTCTTAACCATGAACATATAACATATGAAAGAGAAAATCCTGAACATTGCATAGCTTGATCTAAAATATCCCATGTGTGCTAATCAAAACACTATATGCTCCTCTACTAATCTCTAGTAGATCACTGTGTTGACATCAATGACAATCATAGTCATGAATGCAACAACAACTGCTATAGAATGGCTGCCAATACTCCCATAGGATATATTTAGCATTCATTCCTAACAATTAAACCCTATCTATATTTTATATCTTACACCTAGACTGGACTAAACATGGATTATGGAAGCATGAAAAGTACGTGAGGATCTAGATGAGGGTCCAAAAAATATAGGAGTTATCGATGCATACAAGGCATGGTTTTAGACATCACGAGTGGTGGGTAGGATAAGCCTACTGCCTCAAAGTGAGAGGTTATAACTAGAAGCTATCCTGGGAGGGAGGAGATACAAGTATAGATTGATTGGGAGAGTATTAGTAGCCACATGAGTAGTGTGTTGGGCATGAGTTAAAATAGAGAGAGGAGTAGAAAGATCTCAGAGGAGGAGAAAATATGAGGTAGGAGATAGGGGAGACATAGGAGGAGGATATGGTGGAGATGATGGAGGACAGGGAGGAAGGGATTTTGGAGGAGTTGGAGGGGATAGATGGGGGATCATTTTGGTGTAGTGGTGATGGATATTGATTGAGGAGGGGATGAAAGAGGTGGAGTAGAGGATGTAGGTTGTTGGGGTATAAGTATTCAGGATATAGGTAGACATAGACCACCACCAATAGGGACACCAACATAACCCACATCATCTATGGTGACACCACCACTAACCAGGCATGGGAAACAATAGGATCAGGGAGTGGGGGTGGGTCTTCCTTAGCTCATGGGGGAGACTCAGTAGTAGAGAGGATCAAATCCCTAGAGGATATACATGTGACCATCAATCATATGTTGTGAGATTTGAGGTTAGAGATGGGGATGAAATAGGATGAGAGGGATACATTTCACCGTAAGAGGGATTAGATAACCTAGAAGAGAGACAAGGAAATCATTAGGAGAGATGAGAGGGAAGGTGGTACAACTGATGGAAGATGGTTTTAGTCTCATGGAAGAGAGGGAGACACTCTATAAGGAGAGATACACATACATGGAAAAGAGGGATAGTTGTTGGAGGGAGAGGGATGCCTTATTACAAGAGATCACCTCATAGAAGGTGGCTTTGGAGGTTGTGGGGAGAGAGATTAGATCTCTGATGATAGAAAGGGATGAGTTAGAGTAGGAATGGGTGAGGAGTGAGGAGAGACATTAGGAGGCTTTGAGTTGAGAGAGGGAGGAGGTGATGAGGGGGGTGATGGGGGAGGGTAGGAAAACTGATTAAAAAATTATTAGATGCCAGGGAGTAGCTAGGTTTTTATAGGGGGCCTATTTGGCCTGATGCCTCTTAAGTGGAGGGAGGTATTTAGGATGGTGGCATTAAATGTGATAGTGGGTGGTAGTAGTAGGTAGTTTGAGTGTAGTCAGTAGTTAGGGAGTTCATCACAGACTAGGCACATCCACATGATAGGGCACAATCATAGACACATTCAGAGGGATATGCATAGATTAGGTAGGTACTTGAGACAAGGATGTAGATATAGGTACCTAAGAGTTAGTACAAGATACATGGATGACATCACCAATTTTAGGGGCTGCAATATAGGTTATGAGTATATGTGTTCCCTACACCATGGAGAGTCCATCCACTAGAGTTCTTTGGATATAGATGCTAAGAGATCCCACCTGACAAGTCAAACCCCTCACAAATACTAATGACATAGGTTGCCTTGATATAGAATCCATTGCAGGACCCCTCGAGTGAGTCTCCCACACCATGACTGACTATTGAGCACCTATGTATTATATGTATGATATGATTCTTTTTTTTGGGGGGGACATATGACCCATATTGTGATGTACCATATGTACTATAGATATTATTTGATGGACTATGGATTGTACTTTACTTTTTAAGACATTTTTTGGGACTGTTATGTATATGGAGAGTGATTCAAACTATGTGTCATGTGCCTTTTGTTTTTCATTTTGAATGGATATGCACATGTGTGTATATGATAATGTACTCATGTATTTATGATGCAGGATGGATACCTATATGATGATGCATGTATGGTCTATGATGTTTTACTAATGTGTGATGCAAGGTGGAGATGTGCCTATGTTTTTATTATGAGGTATGTGAGATGTCCAGTGCTTTGATTTATGACATGTATACTATATGTGATGTGGATGCAAAGGCATTTTATGATGCATTTATGATATACCTATTATGTATGGATGCTTGCATATGCATATGATGATGTATTTATGCATGTGGTTTATTATGATGATGTGATATACAGTGGCTAAATATGCATTACGTGCTACATGATTTTATGGCATGGATGCAGACTAATGCAAATAATTATGTTACTATCATGATGTTGTAATGAAATATGCAATGTGAATATGATATGAAAAAAAAAGTAAATACAATAGAGCAATGATGTAATGAGGTGTAATATGTAATGTGTAATGAAACCCAAAAAGTGATTTTAAATGAGAAATGACTTAATGAACTAAATGAAATGATGATACAATAATTATAATATACCTTAAAATGAGCTAAAGTGATAATGAACTAAAATGATAATGCAATTGAATGAAATTAATGACAATGAACTAAAAGGATAATATAATTAATGAATGCAAGTATGATTAAAATGATAGTGTAATTAAATGCAATTAAATGACCTAAAATGACAATACAAGGACTAAAATGATATTCACGATGGAATGAAATGAAATAAAATGCAACTAAGATGATATTAATGATGGAATGAAATTAAATTTAACTAAGATGATATTAATGATGGAATGAAATTAAATGTAACTAAGATGATATTAATGATGGAATGGAATGAAATGATGTGCATGGTGAATGTGTGAGGTGGGTATGTAGATGATAATACAATAGGATACAAGAATGCTCAACAAGGTCACCCATACAAAAGACTAACTAGGCATAGGGAATGGTGGAAAAACATTTGTACAATCCTAATCCATGGATTAGGGAAGGGGAAAAGGTGTTTGGGGGGAAGATGTGGGGAAAAAAGAGGGATTGGATGAGGAAATGATGGATGGTTCTAAATCTTGAGAAAGGGATAGTCCGTGATGGAATACTTGCAGTGAGTACTTGTTTTGATGTAGTAATATTAGTGACTCGCCAAGGTTACTAAGAAATCAAGGCCCTATCAAAGATGTTTCATGGGACTAACTCAAAAAAAATGCAAGGATTGCCCCAACATCATGCCCAAGTCATAGATAACTAGGGTGGATACGATGCTGGGGAATCAAAAAGAAAATTATATTTCCCAAGTGCACCATGAAACCCCGAGGGATTACACATTGAAAATGTAAGGGTCATATCCAACTAACTCAAAAAAGACCAAATCCTTGCTCCAAATTCTTCCATTCACAATGCACCATGATTTAAAGGATTGTGACAAATTTGAGGAGGAAGAAACCAAAGAGCCTAAAAATAGATAAACAAGAACCAAAGAGGAAATCCAAGATGAAAATGAATATCCGAAAGACATCCTTTTCTAAAGAGATCGAATGAATGAAAGATTAATTGATGAGGTATGTCATGAGGAAAGTTGTTGGGGTATGACTGCACATTTGTTATTGATGACAAAGAGGTATCAAGGATGATTAGGATGATAAAGAATATCTTTCAACAAAACTATTGAAGCAAGGGATTGGTGGAACAAAGGATCTAAAATACACTCAACATGATGATGAACCTAGAGTGAGGATATGTACAATGGGACTGACATGAGGGATGAACTAACACTATCACACAACTGAATGACTAATATATACAACTTGGTGTTGAAAAATCTAAGGAATTGGGATAGTAGTACAAGTCTCAACATGCACATGTGTTGGTTAATAAATTTGTCCTTAATGATAATTTATACATGTAACTAACTCTATAGATCCTTTACAAGGATCAAATTGAAAGGTCAATAGTTAGGTGAACCACTTATTAGTTACCCTCTAAATTGAGGTATAACTCCCTATATGATATTCAATGAATAATTAGATTGAAAATAAAATCATGATCATACTATTTATGAGAAAGTAATAAAGGCTTCTACCATTAATCCATAAACATGATATGGATGTGAATTATAAAATATTTTATTAGTCAAAGTAGACAAAATTTTCTCGAATTGCAACCATATTTTATTAACATAAACTCATAGACTAACATGACTTTTCTAGATATGCTATCAAATTCTAAATAAGCAAATAGTCACTACATTGAGAATTAAATCCACACAATGATCTAAATACATAAATTCAAATGCACAGATCTAAATTCAAATCACCATTCATTCATTCTATTCACATATAAAAAGTCTTCTTTTTCATTGACATATACTAAAAAACAAAAAATTAAGTATAAGAGTTTTTTAAAAATTAGGACCTTTCTAAAGTCTTCATAAAACATATATATAGACACACAGAGCATATTTTCAATTTTTAAAACCAAGATACTTAACTCCACAATGGATTAAAAAGAAATTTTTTATCATAACCAAAAGATAACTAAACTTAGCAAATATCTAGGAAACTAAATAGGGGAACTGGGATCTCATGACATGATCAGGGCTAAGGTGTTGTGAAGCTCACTGATTGGCCTTGCATTGATGGAGTGACATGCTGGCTTTTCCATTCAATATGTGTGATAGATAATTTTGAGATGATTCAGTAATTGGGGAGTCCGATATGTATGATTTTCTATTTCAAAACTTCTTTATCCTTCCTTACCTATGCCACATTGTGTTCACATGTCTCCAGTTGATCAATACAAATATTTAACAAAGATTTAGTTCTTTCTACCTTGGAGAAGTCTTTGGTATTTAGAGATTTGGTTTCCTTTGCAAACTGAATCTTTTCTTTGAATGATTTTATCATGGTATCTGCAATCTCTATTGTTTTCCTACCCTCTTTCAAGAACTTAACATCAATGCATTTCAAATATTTTTTCATTGTGAGGGAAAGCTCAAATAATTCCTTTAGAAGATTAACTGATACCTCATGACCTTGTTTGATTATTAAATTTCTCCATTCAATATTTTTCTTGGATATGTAGAGCACATTATCATCTAGGCTTGCTACAACCTTCTCTGTTAAGAACTTCATAATTCTATTTTTTGTCATTCATTTGTGTAGTTACTGCTACCCATTTGGTTTCTTCCTTTTTCTAAGAAGCTATCTCTACCTCCAATTCTTTGATTACCATAGTAGAAACTTCATACACCTTGCATAAATAAAAAATATAATTAGTACCACCCTGCATTACTCCTTTTAGATAGTCGTTAAAGACTTCAGATATGATTTTGTTTTTCTGAATCTGATCCAACATCTTTTGGTTCACATGGGACTTGGGATAAAAAGATAGATGCATTTGTGAGAGTGGTTGTAGAATAGGATGTATAGCATAGATGTACTCTGCCATTAGCCTCACAATCCATTTCAACTCTTTTTTATCCCTTTCATCTTTCCAGGTTCTAGAAAGCATTCTCTTGGTAGATGTTTCTAAATGTTTGACATCTACATCTCTTGGTAGATGTTTTTAAGTGTTTGACATCGACAATAAACAAATATTTTAAAATACAGAAAGAATGGATTGCATTTCTCATTCTAATGTAGTGATTAACTATGAAAGAGTTACCTTGTCCAATGCTACTGATTGAAGAACTTCTTCAATCACCTTGGTCTCCATATCTCTCTTGTGAACTTTCATCATGTACTCAGTTGTGTCCATTCCTGACTAATTGATTTGGCTGACAAGTTCTTTCAGCTGAATGTATATATCTTCCTTTTTATTGATTGTAGCCTTAGGAACAATTTCATTCAAAATGCTCTTTATTTGTTCCAACACATCTATTTTTTTTTTATTTTTGGCTATAAGTTTATCTTGTGCAAATTTCCTTTTTAACAAGTCACCAAACTCAAAGAGTTCCTTAGGGCTCATGGTTGTATAGTCAACCTTTGGTATAACTATAACCTCTTTTTCTACTTTTATCTTCTTGGACTTGCCCTTTGAACTTGATACCTTCTTTGCATTTGATTGAGTTGAAGTCTCATCAACTTTATCTTACTTCTTCTTTTTATCCTCTTGTTTCTTCTATTTTATTTATTCATTCTTTTCTTTTGTTTCCTTTTTCTTTTCTTCTACCTTTTCTTTTTCTTTCTCTTGTTGTGTTTCCTTTTCCTTTTCTACTACCTTTTCCTTCTCTTTCTCTGGTTCCTACTAACCTATAGTCTCGATGGGGGTCATCGACTCTATGTTTGGACCTTGAGTTGTTTCTATTTCTGTAGTATTCTCCTTGGTCTCTTTTGGTTCATTATCCTTTGCTGGTTTAGTAAGAGGCTCAACATCTATAGGTGCAACATTAGTCACCTCTATCTCCATAAAATTCATTACTTGTATAAATACTGGCTCTTTTGTCAACAATCTTGTTGTAGCCTGTTGGAGCAATTTTAGGTTTTCTGAGAAAATGTCATCTTTTGTTCTTTGCCCTGCCTTTTCTATGTCTTTGCAAGTTTCCTCATCCATTAGGGGTTTGAAAGTTTTAGAGGACCACAATGTGAAAATTGCTTATGCATCCTTGCCCTAGGTCTTCTTGCCCTTAGTAGGGTTTTTGTTCCTAAAATGTGTCTTGAGTGTGCCCTAGATCCTTATATTTTCATGTTACTTTATTGGCCACTTAAGTTTCCAAGTCTGCATGTGGTCTTTTATCTCTTAGTGTTCACTGGATCTTAGGATGTATTTTCTAAGTCACTTTTTATCCAGCAATCAAGTGATAGTTGTTGATGCTTTCCTAGATCAATGATGGTCTTTTAATCTCAAGTTAGACTATGTAGGTGATAAAGTATCTAGCAATTCAACAACAATGGTTATCTCTTGTTCGCTAGATTTTGACGATTCTGATAAAAATATTAGGCGATTCAGCGACAAGGGTGTTAAAAGTGTAAGATCTCTTCAGTCACATGATCTTTGGATATAATAGCTAAGTATTAAGTTATTCAACGACTCAATGAATAAAGGCATTCACTCAATCTCATGATAAAATGGTCAAGCTTTAAAACATTGGGAAATTTAGCGACAACCATAGATAGCTTCCAAGATCAATGGCTTATGTTTAATCTCATGATGGGACCTGAGTTAAGTGAAATATCTAGCAATTCAGCGAATAAAGGTATTCACTGAATCTCATGAAAGAACCAAGGTTAACAAAATCATTTAGAGAATATAAGAATGCTTTGGTTGCTAGATCACCAGATGAAGTTGAGTTAGGGATGAAGACTGGGAGATTAAATGAGAACCGTTGATGCAGATTGTGATTGAAGACATTCACGTGTTCTACAAATTTAACCCATAGTAAAGAAAAGATCAAGTGACTCTGAGTTTTCTTTGTTCACATAATCTCCAGATAGGCCCAGGTTAAGTCAAAGGCAAGTCAGGTTTTGATTCTAGCGGTTAAGTATTTTATTCAGTGATCACGTGACTGTGTGGTCTCATGTTCTCATAATCCTGGTGGTTATGTTCTTAGCATTCAGTGACCTAGTAGGTGGTTAAGTGCATAGTCATCTCTTGTTCTTGTGATTTAACCAGGGTCAGGCCAAACTTTAAGCGATCACAAGAATGCCTTGGTTGCTTATTCTCCAAATCAAACCTCAGTTAAGGATAACATTAAGTGATTATGAGATTCTCTTAGTCACTAAATCAATGGATAGAGGGTGAGTTAAGTTAAAGGATTTGAGACTCAGTGTGGACCACAGATGAAAGATGTAGATGAATGGCTGGTGCTTGTTCTCTTAATGTGAATCAGGGTTAAGAAAACATCTGGCGACCACAAGAATGCTTTGATTGCATGTTCTCAGGACCAGACCAAGGTTAAGTAAAATATTCAGTGACTAGGAGAATGCCTTTAGTCACATATTCGATAGATAAGTTGAGTTAAAAGGTGCTTGCCGAGGTCAATGTGGGTCCAGTTGCCAGGTGTGCTGAGATGCTCGTTCCTGATTGGTTGCTAGATGATGGGGCCAATTTTTTAGAGCTAAGCTGACTTTCAAAATTATGAAGATCATCCGATGTGTCGAGAAAAAAATATGATCAACAACCACATTTTAAACTTTGATCTGTTAGCCGTTGCTTCTAGTATTTGAAATGATTAAGGGTTTTTCTTTCCAAGGTTTGTTACAGTGGACCAGAATATGAGGAAGCCAGATATCATTGAACTAGGAGTAGTAGGAGAGGAATGAATTACACATGGCACTCAATCCTTAATATAGGGAGAGTAACTATAATTTAGAGAATGATGTATGTTAGCTTGAAATGGTGGTCATCATTCATGTAACAACCTTATGCAATTACTCAGAAATAGCATCAGACAAAGGTGCCACCTATGAAGATTCAGTATGATGAGAATCAACTTTTGTTTCTTGTGGTTTCTTATCATAATGTAATGCATTTTTGTCTATAGTGCAAGTCACTGTCCTGGCTATCTGAAGCTTATTGCATCCTTTCTCTAAGGATTCCAAGATAGCCAGTGGTATAAATAGCAAGGTTTCTACTTTTGGAAAGTGGTGGTGAATATTATTTTGTAAAGAGAGTTTTGATAATAGTACTTTGGTCCTACAATTATCTGTCAAGAATTTACTGATGCAATAAAAATATCAATACAATATACTGGAAATCCTTTTCATATTCTATTTGTCTTCATGTATGGATGTTGAATTCCTTTATGTATTAAATTGTAAGGCATTTTGATACATTGTTTACAAGGTATATATAGGGGTTAAGCTTAAGTTTATTTCAAGGGAAGGGTAAATCTTAAGGGAGATCTCTAGGAATTTATGGTCTATATAGGAATTTGATAACAAGATAAGAAAATGGGAGAATGGAGTGTAAGGCACCTCATTTGGGTTTTGGGATACTTGTTTTGAAGGGTTTTCTATTGATATATGTTTCCTAACTCTGATGCCCTAGGATTTGGCATTGGTCTTAGCTTGATTTGCATTTTCACCATCAACAAATCAAACAATAAACTCATTTTAAGATTTGTTGAATAATTTGAATGTATTGTTCATGTTGAGGACATGGATAATTGTTGTAATTCTTTACAGAAGTTGATCTAAAAGGTAAACCCACCTGAGCTTTAGGATCAAAGTGAAGAAGGTTGTTAACCTTAGTACCTTAGTGTTTTAATTTTGTTAGATGCATCTATTGGGAAGTGCTAGAGTTGTATATCAAAGGTTTCTGATTCCTATTTATCATCTACAAGATTGAGCACTAACAAAATTGGTGACTCTACTGGGGAACAGATAGTGCACAATGGACTTTTTATGTTTCTATTAATCGTCTATTATTTTGTTGCAGACCAGTTTATAAATTTCTATCCCCACTTGTTAGTGGGTGGTGACTCTAAGATCTATGTTTACCAGTTGCTGGTACAGTGGTAAAACCTTGGTACATCATTTGTTGAAAATATTATGAGTCGGAAAAGATTCACTAGGTCCTATTATAAAGATTATCCTGAGAGTAATTTGGGTGATGAACTCCATACACCTAGTAGAAAACAATTGTGTAGGAAAGGTTTCTTCAATCCTAATTCTCCCAGACCTTCTAGAGATCGAATCCCCACACCTATTCCTAAAAAAGCCTCTTCTTCTTCTGATGATCCTAAACTTATTAGGAAAACCAAACCTAGTGGAGTCAATCCTTCTCAGGAAGATGAAGCCACATACATAGGGTTTTTCCCTACAAGAGAAAGTCTAGATCAACCAGGAGAAACCTCTGCTGAAGAAACTGCCACTTATGATTTAGAAAATTTGAGGGATGAAGTCATAGCCTTGAGGAAGAAAGAGCATGAGAAACTGTTAGAAATTTCTAATAGAAGAAAGGTGTGGGAAAAATAGATCTATGAGTTACTCATGGAGAGACAAGATCTCATGAGAAAAACAAAGAATAATGAGATCCAGGGTAAATACCTAAACCAAGAATTCAAAGGTCTAGATAGTGAATTATTTGGTGATATGGGAGCTTTGAGAAAACAAGCTGATGGCAGTAAGCCTAATCCAAAGAAAGATGAGTTTGAAGGAGAAGGCCATGTCCTAGGGTAGTTACATCCATCAGAAGTTAAAAGAAATGAAGATCTCAAAAATGCTACAAGGGAACCATCTGACAAAGGAAAACAAAAGGTGGTTGGTATAAGTATAAATGAACCTAAGAGGAATACTATTATTCCTAATGTTGTGTCCCAGGCCAGTTAGAATTAGAGAAGGATAGAAAAGCTAAGGAGGATTTAGCTATCCAGGTAGAGAAAATAGAATTGGAGGCTCCTGTAGATGAAATTAAAAGGAAGATTTCTTTCTTGCATGCTAATATGAATACAACTTCTAGTAGCTTAGTCCCTATTACTGTAAGCACAGTACTACTAAACCAACATTGTAGTACAATGCCCAATCCCCAAGTTTCAATTCCTAAACAAGCTGTACTTGGACCAATTCAAAATACCAATCCAAAAATCCCATTGATTGGTGGAACCATGGGAAATGTCTCCCATAAAACTATTGGAGGAGGAATAAAAGGCCCACAAAATCTCCAAAGAAGACCAGTTCACTTAAAAAGATATAAACCATTTTTCTTTGATGGTATCCCTGGTCAGCCTAATGTCATCCCAAATGAGGTGAGAGATAAGATCCCTAAGTTTACTAGAAATAATGTTGTTACATATGAAGAGCATCTGGAGTTTTTAACATAAAAAATTAATGACTATGAAATTGAACATGAGGATATTGTAATGAAACTTTTTGTTCAGTCATTAATTGAAGATGCTAGGGATTGGTATAGAGGTTTTCCAGAAAATAGCATTGCATCATGGGATGAATTTGTTAGGAGTTTTAAGGAGAAATATGTAGAACATGTTAATTCAAGTTATATGCTCAATGAATTTAAGCTCAATGAATTTAACAACATAAAAAAGAATCAAAATGAGAGCATGTCTGAATTTAATGGTAGGTTTCAAAAGGCAATGTAGAAATTGTTTCAAGTCTTAAGACTAGATGATGCAGTTTTCTTGACTACATATTTTAATGCCTTGGATGGAAAGATGTCATATCTTTTGAGAGATAAAAATCCTCATACTCTGAGAGATGCTTTCAAATTGGCTATAAATATTGAGAGTAATAGGAAGGCATCTGGTCAGATGTACAAAAGGGATGAAGGTAGATTATGGAAGGAAACTAAACCATAGGGTGTGAGACCAACCAAGGAATATGACAAGGTTGACAAGTTGGCAAGTGTAGTCAAGGATCTCTCAACCAAGATTGAAAAGGGTGAGAGAAATTATTAGGACACTAGGCCACCTTATCAAAGGCAGGAAAGGTTCCCAAGGTTACATGACCAACCTTACAAGACAAATTAGAAAGATGGGAAACCTATCTTTGATAACCATGAAACTCAAAAAGGGAGGGATACCCCTGATCCTCTAAAGAAAAATGCAACACATAATGTGGAAAGCATTCCTTGGTATGTGGCTTATAATATGCCTCACTCACCTTACCAGTGTGCTATAGCTCAAGCTTTGGAAGAAGAAGTTGGAAATTCACATGTAGAAGATTATGAAGAATCTAAAAAGCCTACAATTAACATGTTTACCACTGAAAGGGTGGAAGAAATCATATCTTCAGATGATGAAGAGATTTGTGCTAATGTTGATCATAAAAGGAGGATTCTCCCAAGTTATGAGGAACACATGTTTACTTAGTCTAATCATGATGATTCTGATAATGATATGTGCAAGACTAATATGATCAGATTAGAGTTGGATATAACTCGTTGAGAAAGCCTGGTGAGGAAGAAATCAGAACTCTAACTTTGGCTGCTATTTCTTAGGCAAGGTCCTCATACAATTTGAGGAATAGAAGAGTGGAAGCTGATCAAGGGGTACCTAGGTCAGTGTTTGACAAATATGATTCTCAAAACAAGGTGCTTCATAAACCAAATGTTGTCAAAGGTAAAGGAGGTAATAATAAGAAAGAGGAAGCTATTGTTGAGGGTAAAAAGAATGCAGAACTTTCCATAGATAGGGTAAAAGGGAGGATAGGTAAAGCAAAGGATACTTCTGATCTTTCTACCGACCCCTCTACTTTTGACATGAGACATGCCTTGTCTCAAATTAAGGTCTCTATTCCCTTGTTGGAAATGATGAAAATCAAAGAGCATAAGACAGTTGCTCTAGCTTTGATAAATGAACAAGGTGTTGATCCTATTGTACCAAAAAAGGAAAAGCCAATGGAAAGACCTAAAGCAACCAAGGATATTTCTAACTTTTGTGTTGGAAATATTGTAACACAAGAACCATCTTTCATTGACCCTTTCTATGTTACACTGATTGTGAATAACTTCTTGCTAAAGAATTGCATGATAGACTCTGGTGCTACAACCACTGTGATGCCCTACCATGTCATGAAGGAGTTAGGATGACAAGTTGATAAATCCAATGGTAGATGTTATGCTATGGATAATAGAGCAGTTCCTATGGTGGGAACCTTAGTGGGGATAGAAGTGAAAATTGCTGCTTTCCCTGAGGCCACATACAAGATGGATGTGGTTGTAGTTGATACTAAGCCCCATTATGGCATGCTTCTATCAAGACAGTGGGCAATAGGTGTAGGAGGAAAATTGTAGTTGGATTTGTCATATGCCACTATTCCTATCAATGGAACTAAAGTAAATTTGTATAGGGAATCTCATTCCTTAGTTATGGTTGAGATGGTTGCACCTGAAGACTTAAATTGTTGTGTTGATATTGACATGGATAATTTCATGGTAGAAGAGATAGTACCTCAATTGAAAAACACTGATCCCATAGTTGATGAGTTTCTATTGTAGCAAGATGGACTATGGAAAATGTACTTTGATGGAGGATGTTCTAAGGGAGGATCAGGAGCTGGTGTTTTGCTTATATCCCCATGAGGTACTACCTTCAAATATTCATTTTTATTGACTTTTTAGTGTACTAATAATACTGCTGAATATGAGGCTTTGATATTGGGTTTAGATGTTGCTATAAAACATGGTATACAATGCTTAAAAGTCCATGGTGATTCCCAATTAATTATAACCCAATTTAGATCTAAATATGCTGCCAAATATGACATGTTAAAATTGTATAAACCTGCTATCTGGGATAGATTAGAATTTTTTGATGCTTTCAATATTCTTTGGGTGGAAAGGTCAAATAATATTATGGCAGATTTCCTTGCTAATATTGCATTAAAGAACAATGATGTTACTTTGACTGATGTATCAATGTTAGAGATCAAAAGTAGGCCTGTAGTGCCTGATAATGTGTATAATTGGAAAGTCTTTGAGGATGATCATATTCCTAAAAGGTTGGCTGAACTAGAGGGCATGTTTAAGATCAATGATGGGTACATGTCATGAAAGTCTAATGCTAAGATTGATGATCTAGAGGAAATAAACTTGGGTTCAAAAACATCCCCTCAAGTGGTATATATTGGAAAGAAGATGAGTAGGGAGGTAAGGGAAAATATGATAAGGTTATTGAAAAAGTATAAACATGTGTTTGCTTGGTCTTATGATGACCTCAAATCTTATAGGACAAACTTGTTTCAACATGAAATCCCTTTAAAAGAGGACACTAAACCTTTTAGGCAGAAACAAAGGCCTATTAATCCCCTACTAGCCACTAAGATGAAAATAGAGTTGACCAAATTAAGGGACGCTGACATCATTGAGCCTATTAGGCATTCTTCATGGGTTTCTAATTTGGTGCCAGTCAGGAAAAAGAATGGTGACATAAGACTTTGTGTTGAGTTTAGGAATCTAAATGTTGCTTCACTAAAGGACAATTATGGATTACCAAATATGGAGGCTATGCTGCATAGAGTGTCTGGTTGTGAATTGTTGTCTATGATGGATGGTTTTTTAGGATACAACTAGGTTTTAGTCAAAGAATTTGAACAGTTCAAGACAACATTCACTACTCCCTGGGGAACCTATGTTTATGTCCACATGCCTTTTGGTTTGAAAAATGCTAGAGCAACTTTTCAGAGGGAAATGGATGTTGCTTTCAAAGACTTGATTAATGTCCTTATGGTTGTGTATCAAGAGATTTGACAACTTATTCCAAGTGGGCTAATGATCACTGTAATCACTTGGAAAAGATTCTAGTTAAAGCGTTAGAGTTTGGCATTTCATTAAATCCTAAGAAATATCAATTTTCTATTACTAAAGGAAAATTGCTAGGACATATTGTGTCAAAAGAGGGAGTCAAGATTGACCCTGAGAGAGTTGAAGCAATCAAAAGGGTCCCTCCTCCAAAGAACCTTAAAGGTCTACAGTCCTTTTTAGGACAAATCAATTTTGTTAGGAGATTTATTGCTAATTTTACAGAGTTGGTTAAACCCATAGTCAAGCTTTTAAAGAAAGATGTAAAGTTTGACTGGAATATTGAAGCTCAAGAGGCTTTTGAAAAAATAAAACAAACAATCCAAGAAGCTCCTATCCTAATATCTCCTAATTATTCTAATCCTTTTTCTTTGTTTTCCTTTGCATCTTTTCATACCATTGTAGAAGTTTAATTACAGAAAAATGGGGAAGGTTTTGAGCATCCCATTGCTTTCTTCAGCAAGTCATTGCAATCAGCTAAGTTAAATTATGAATTGATGGAAAAGAAGGCTTATGCATTGGTTAAGGAAGTTAAGGCTTTTAGATATTATTTGGTTTGTGCAAAGGTTAATGCATATGTCCCCCATGCTGCAGTAAAGGACATTTTTTTTCAGAGTGAGGTCATAGGAAAAAGATGTAAATGGATCAATAGAATCCAAGAATTTGACTTGGAGCTCCATATTACTAAACTTGTAAGGGGTCTGGGACTTGCAAATTTAATGATAGAAGATAATATGGTCCTTGTACAAGTAAATAATGTTGCCACTAGTGGAGGAACAATTACTAGCATTGAGATGCAACCTTGGTATACTAACATTGTTCATTTTCTTATGAATGCTAGTTGCCCATAGGAATTGAATGATAACCAGAAAAGAAGCCTTAAATTGAAGGCTCAAAGGTATGTGTTGTTACAAGGAGAATTGTATTGGAAAGACAATGATGGGATTTTTCTCTTGTGTTTGGACAAAGGGCAATCTGAAAAGGTTTTAAAAGATATGCACTCTAGACTGTGTGGAGGGCATCATTCAACTAGGGCTATAGCTCATAAAATTCTAAGGGATGGTTACTATTGGCCTGTCCTATTTAAGGACACTCATTCATTTGTCTAAAAGTGTGAGCCATGCCAAAGGTTCTCAAAAAAGTTAAAATTCTCAGGTGCATTGTTGCTAAACCCTGTGGTTGCAGAAGCTCCTTTTTCTATGTGGGGGATGGACTTTATTGGAGAATTTGCTGAGAAATCCAGTGGAAGAAATATTTGGATATTGGTTGCTACTAATTATTTTACCAAGTGGATTGAAGCAATCCCAACTAAAAGAGCCACAAGTGCAGTAGTGACTGAGTTCTTGATGAATAATATAATTACTAGATTTGGTGTCCCTGTCAAGTTGGTAATGGACAATGCCATGTGTTTTAGGTCACAAGAATTCACTAATTTTTTCTCAGAAATGGGTATAATTCTATCATACTCATCCCCATACCATCCATAAGCCAATGGGAAAGTAGAATCTAGTAATAAGAGTATTATGCAAATCTTGAATAAAACATTGGAAAAGAATAAAAGGAGTTGGCATGTAAAGTTGAAATTGGCATTATGGGAAGATAGGATCACAAAGAAGAAAGCTGTAGGGAAGTCTCCTTTTGAGTTGGTGTATGGTATGGAATCCAGACTTCCTGTGAATAATTTGTTGCCCATCTACCAATTTATGCAAGAAGAAGAGATGGAAATTTGTGATCCTCTACAAGATAGAATGATCCAATTGGTTGAATTGGATGAGGCAAGAAGGGAAATTCAAAATGAAAATGTGAATTTGCAGCAAAAGATGAAATATATTTTTGACAAAAGAGCAAGTGTTAGAAAATTCCAGCTTGGTGATTTGATTCTTCAGTGGAATGCCAGGGCTGAAGACAAAGGTAAGCACAAGAAATCTGAGTCCTTGTGGTTAGGACCAGATGTTATCCATCAGATTCATGGTAAGGATTCATATTTCTTGAGAAATATGGATGGTGAAGAACAAGAATTTCTAGTGCATGGACAATTTCAGAAGTATTTATTCAATTAAATTTCAGGCTTTTCCATGCATAGTAGCTCTGTAAATATGTATAGGTGTGTTTGTTTCAGTTGTGTGTTTGTTTCTCATAGTAGGTTAGTGTTTTGTGGTTTTCCACCCAAAGATTCTTGGTTACTTTCTATGAACTTACATTCAAGCATGCTCAGATAGAGCTACTGTTGGAGCAATTTAAGGTTTTTTGAGAAAATGTCATCTTTTGGTCTTTGCCCTGCCTTTTCTATGTCTTTGCAAGTGTCCTCATCCATTAGGGGTTTAAAATTTTCAGAGGACCACCATGTGAAAATTGCTTATGCATCCTTTCCCTAGCTCTTCTTTCCCTCGACAGGGTTTTTGTTCCTGAAATGTGTCTTGACTATGCCCTAGATCCTTATATTTTCATGTTACTTTATTGGCCACTTAAGTTTTTGAGTCTGCACATGGTCTTTTATATCTTAGTGTTCACTGGATCTAGGGATGTATTTGCTAAGTCCCTTTTTATCTAGCAATCAAGCGATAGTCGTTAATGCTTTCCCAGATCAATGATGGTCTTTTAATATCAAGTTAGATTGTGTAGGTGATAAACTATCTAGCGATTCAGCGACAATGGTTATCTCTTGTTTGTTAGATTTTGGTGGTTCTAATAAAAATATTTGGTGATTTAGCAACAAGGGTGTTAAAAGTGTAAGATCTCTTCAGTCGTCTGATCTTTGGATATAATAGCTAAGTCTTAAGTTATTCAGTGACTCAACAAATAAAGGCATTCACTCAATCTCATGATAAAATGGTCAAGCTTTAAAACATTGGGTGATTTAGTGACAACCATAGATAGCTTCCAAGATCAATGAATAATGTTTAATCTCATGATGGAGCCTAAATTAAGTGAAATATCCAATGATTCAACAAATAAAGGTATTCACTGAATCTCGTGAAAGAACCAAGGTTAACAAAATCATTCAGAGAATATGAGAATGCTTTGGTCGCTAGATTTCCAGATGAAGTTGAGCTAGGGATGAAGACTGGGAGATTAAATGAGAACCATTGATACCGATTGTGATTGACAACATTTGCATGTTCTCCAGATTTAACCCATAGTAAAGAAAAGATCAAGTGACTCTGAGTTTTCTTTGTTCATGTAATCTCTAGATGGGCCCGGGTTAAGTCAAAGGCAAGTCAAGTTTTGATTCCAGGGGTTAAGTATTTATTCAGTGATCACATGACTAAGTGGTCTTGTGTTCTCATGATCCTAGTGGTTATGTTATTAGCATTCAATGACCTAGTGGGTGGTTAAGTGCACAGTCATCTCTTGTTCTTGTGATTTAACTAGGGTTAGGCCAAATATCAAGTGATCACGAGAATGCCTTGGTCTCTTATTCTCTAGATCAAACCCCAGTTAAGGATAACATTCAATGATTATGAGATTCTCTCAGTCTTTGACTTGTTGGATAGAGGGTGAGTTAAGTTAAAATCTTTGAGACTCAGTGTGGACCATAGATGAAAGATGTAGATCAATGGCTGGCGCTTGTTCTCTTAATGTGACTTAGGGTTAAGAAAACATCTAGTGACTATGAGAATGCTTTGTTCATGTGTTCTTAGGACTAGACCAAGGCTAAGTAAAACATTCAGTGACTAGGAGAATGCCTTTAGTCATGTATTCACTAGATAAGTTGAGTTAAAAGATGCTTGCCGAGGTCAATGTGGGTCCAGTTTCCAGGTGTACTGAGATGCTCATTCCTGATTGGTTGCTGAGATAGATGATGGGGCCAATTTTTCAGAGCTAAGCTGACTGTTGCCAAATTATGAAGATCATCTGATGTGCCAAGAAAGAAATATGATCGATGACCATGTTTTAAACTTTGATCTTTTGGTCATTGCTTCTAGTATTTGAAATGATTAAGGGTTTTTCTTTCCAGGGTTTGTTATAGTGGACCAAAATATGAGGAAGCTAGGTATCATTGAACCAGGAGTAGTAGGAGAGGAATGAATTACACATGGAACTCAATCCTTAATATAGGGAGAGTAACTATAATTCAGAGAATAATGTATATTAGCCTAAAATGGTGGTCATCATTCATGTAAAAACCTTATGCAGTTACTAAGAAATATCATCAGACGAAGGTGCCATCTGTGAAGATTCAGTATGATGAGAATTGACTTTTGTTTCTTGTAGTTTCTTGTCATAATGTAATGCATTTTTGTCTGTAGTGCAAGTCACTGTCCTAGCTATCCGAAGCTTTTTGCATCCTTTCTCTGAGGATTCCAAGATAACCAGTGGTATAAATAGAAAGTTTTCTTTTTTTGGAAAGTGGTGGTAAATATTATTTTGTAAAGAGAGTTCTGATAATAGTACTTTGGTCCTACAATTCTCTGTCAAGAATGTACTGATGCAGTAAAAATATCAATACAATATACTGGAAATCCTTTGCATATTCTATTTATCTTCATGTATGGATTATGAATTCCTTTATGTATTAAATTGTAAGGCATTTTGATACATTGTTTACAAGGTAGATATAGGGGTTATGCTTAATTTTCTTTCAAGGGAAGGGTAAATCTTAAGAGAGATCTCTGGGAATTTATGGTCTATATAGGAATTTGATAGCAAGATAAGAAAATGGGAGAATGGAGTTTAAGGCACCTCATTTGGGTTTTAGGATACTTGTTTTGAAGGGTTTTTCTATTGATATATGTTTTTTGACTCTGATGCCCTAGGATTTGGCAATGGTCTTAACTTGATTTTCATTTTCACCATCAACAAATCAAATAATCAACTCATTTTAAGTTTTGTTGTATAATCTAAATGTATTGTTCATGTTGAGGACATGGATAAGTTTTGTAATTCTATAGAGAAGCAGATCTAAAAAGTAAACCCACATGAGCTTTGGGCTCAAAGTGAAGAAGGTTGTTAACCTTAGTACCTTAGTGTTTTAATTTTGTTAGATGCATCTGTTGGGAAGTGCTAGAGTTGTATATCATAGGTTTTTGATTCCTTTTTATCATGTACATGATTGAGCACTAACATAGCCCAATCGTCTATATCCATGGCTTCCGATTCAATGGCCTCAGTAGCCATGAAATTTTCATCTTCTTTGACTATTTCATCAGGGTCTTATTCGGTAATATCTTCTATGATTACTTCTTCCTTGTTTGTTATCAATCCAACTAGCTTGGATTTATCCTCTTCAACTATTACATCTTCAATTTTTGGTTGGTCAATGGAAAAGATCTTTCTCCAAAGATCATTGGTATCCTTTTTTACTTCTTGCAATTGAATGACTATAATACTTAAATGCTCTTCCCTTTACTATGAATCTTTTGGAATACTCATTTAAATTATCTCTTATTCCTCTCTTTGTCAAATCTAGGATTGTGATTGCAAGGGACCTTTCCCTCATTTCTTTTTCTACACCAATAACATATTTCCATCTTGCATCTATTCACTTATATAGTTCCTTGTCAAGATGTTGTACTATCTCAACTGGTATAATCCTGAATTTGTGTAGTGTGTCAATGACTATTTCTTCAATCTTTTCCTTGTCCTCATCAATCCTTATGTCAAACTCTGATTGCTCCATGACTGAATAGGCTCCATATTTCTCCAATGTCTTGAGCAGTTCATCAAGACTTCTATTCTTTTTTTTGGGTGATAACTTGAATTATGATAAGTCATCTAACTCAGTATCACTTTCCTTTTGTAGTTTCAATTTTCTCCTAGGGCTTTTTGTAGCCTTTCTTTCCCTAACATAAGTCTTTGTCTTCACATGTTCAACTTCTACTTCCTTCTTTCCTTTCAGTGTAGAGGTAGACCAAATAGATGGTCTTATGCCAATAGGACTAGGGATTTCCATTTTGACTCTTATTTTCTTCCCCTTTATTTCAAAAGGTACAGAAAATTCTTCAACTTCATCAACATCAACAATACCTAATTTCTTAGATAGTTCACTAATCATTTTACTTGTTTTCCTTATGGATTTTGGTATCAATATACCTATTCTTATTTTCTCCTTCACCTTTTCATAGGTGCCATACTGAGTTACAGTTCTATCCTTTGGTTTCTCCAATAGTCCTTTTATTTATACAGTGGCTGCATCAATATTCATTTCATATCCGATCGATGGTAACGACTCTATTCTAGGTTCAACTGCCCTTATGATACACACATCAGTATCAACTTCAAAACACAATTCATCTTTATACTTTTCTACTAAATGATGTAGAATTCTATACCTCTTATGCATTCTAGTTTGAAATTTACTGAAATAATCATCCATTATAATATTAAAACTATCACCCATGCCTTGAATGAATTCACTTATTTGACAAACCATGGGCTTATCTACACTCCATGTGATTTCACCAAATTTTGAAAATGATTTTTGAAAATAAAATAATATACATACCAACAACGGACCAAACTTCAATGTGTTTGACTTTGCCTTCTGAATGGTATTCATGTTGTCATCTAATTATTTTAGCGGAATCTCACACAAGTCAATTTTCATGTCCTTCTTCACAATTTTGTACGTAATATCCACAGCTCCACATGGTACACTGTGTACTTGAGATGATTGAAATATCCTCTATGATATTATGTTTGATCCAAATTTCAATTTGGGGTCTTTAATAGTAAAATTTTTAAGGCCTCTTCCATCCCATTTGGCCTTAGTAAGCTCAAAAAAGTTGTTCTTATCTATCTGCTTATAGGCCCTTGGTATACCATTTTCTGGAAATCCAGTTAAAAAATGTAAAACATCCTTCATTATCTTCACTATCCCATCAAGCAACATAAACCTATCATGAACTCTACTCAGTACGATTCTCATCCACTCATGTTTAAAGACTATCGAAACATGCATTGCATGAACCAAGCCCTTGTTCTGCAAGTGTGTGTGATCGTTCTTCAAGTTCCCATTTATACACAACTTCTTGTAGGATGAATAAATCTTGACTTAACAAATATCTTTGGTCTTGCAATGAATGAAGGTGTAAACATATTCAATCAAAATTACTCTTGGTGAGATCAAGGATAGGGATCCAATTTTATCAACTTCTGCATCAACAGTGAGAGGAAGCCTATACTTTGGATTGACTGGTTCAATCTTCTCAACTACTACTGGTTTCTACAACTTAGGTGCCATTGATCTCGAAAATACCTTGACAAATTCTAGGGTTCAATTAGAATAGAAAATAGAATCTCTTAATTCAGCTCAGTAAACTCTAAAAATACCTCAGATGATCTTGTAGATGTTCAGAATGCTTGACTGAATTCTCAAAAATGCTCTTTGATCTCATCTCTGTCACCGCTCAAATGTGCTTGCAAGAATGTAAAGTAAAAATGAAGTGACAAACCCTCTATTTATAGTTTTTCCTTTAGGTTAGGGCTTCCAACGGCTATAAATACATTTAATGCTTCTTTACGTAACTTTATTTTACCATTTAACCAAACTATACTTTACTTCACCAAATGAAATAAAATAACTCAAATACTTCACTGATCAACATATAAAATCATAACTTCACAACTCTTATCCAAATGCATCTTGATATGCTAATATGAATCTTTGCACTAAATCTAGGAGCCAATTTAAGAGAGTCTTTAGATTATCAACTCCTATTCACACGTTGACCGATTAAGTGAAGATAGGTGCACCTGATCCAGAGGATGTGGTGCCATCACTAGTTCCCAATTCCATTCCATCATCTTGTGTCTTTCTTCTCCAAGTCTTATTCATCTATTCTAGAATTTCATCAATGTTTACGAGAGTCTGTTCATTCAGTTTCTCCTCGATAGAATCCTTATTTTGGTACTTGCAGTCCTTAGCTAGGTGACCGACTCTATGGCAATGGAAACAAGCCATTCTAGTGTTTCTCCATGATTCCTATTGTTCATTCCATGCATCCTGAAGTAATTTTTAGCAATGTGACCAAATCTTCCACATGCAGTACATGAAATCCTTGTATTATAGTCCCATGGTATTGTAGGTCCTTGTCGGTTGTTTTCAACATTCTGTCAATTATGGACCCATTTCTCATTTTTCCTTTGTGACCTTCATTGTCTAGATTTATAACCATATTTCTTGCAGTTTTTACAGTGACCATCAAATCTTAGTTTCCTTGGAGTGTTCATAATTCTTGATCTATATTCAAATGCCTTATGCCCATACTTATTGCAATTATAACAATGACCTTTAAAGTTAGGAGAATTTGGTTGATTACCTCTCTTACTTCTCAGATGTTAGCTGTATGTCCTAGTTTCCCACAATGATAACATGTAGGCTTCTTAGACTTTGGTGGGGTACCAACTTTGTCTTAGTTGATATCTTGTTTGGAGGACTCACCCTTCTTGGTAGTACCATTTGCATTGAACCAAGTCTAGAGGTGTCATTTGGTTGCCTTTGATTTCTTAGTTGTTCATCCAGTATCTTCAAATCTTGTTTATTTCTTTTCAAGATTTCATTAGCATCTTTCTCAGCTTTTAGATCATTCTTCAAATGTTCATTATCATATCTCAATTTTACAATTTCACCAACTTTCGTAACAACATCCTGATTTGCAATAACTAGTTGATCTATTAAGTTGTAATGAGTTTGTGTCAACCTCATGATTTCCCTGTCTTTCTCATCTAGTCTTGTATTCATTTGTATTCTTTCTTCTTTAGTAGTTCTTTTTTCATCCTTAGCTTTTCCTTTTTATTCCATGATTTCACACATCCTTACCAATTGTGCTTCTTGTTCTCTTTTTACTATTTTGACTTGATCAACTAGATCCTTGTTAGTTTTAGATAGTTTTGATATGATAGCATCAGATTCATCAGACATTCTTCCCTTAGATTGTTCTTCAAGTTCCTCAACTTGATCTTGAGTATCTTTCAATTGATGTGCAAGTTCTTTCCTTTTGTTGATTGACTGTTTCAATTTCTTGTTCAACTCTTCAATTTTCTCATTGGCCATCTTCAGTTTTGTTTCGATACTATCAATTATTCTTTTGTACTTTTAGCTTTCCATGTTTCCAAATCTTTCCTCTCAAGTGACTAAACTCCTTAATAAGAGACTAAGCTCTGATACCAATTGTTGGATTTAGGTGTGGAAAGGTAAGTATTAAGAGGGGAGGGGTGAATCAGTACTCTAAAATAATTTTAAAATTATCTTCACATTTATTTACTAATTCCTTAAATTTGCATGTATCACATGAAAATAAATAAAATATGTAAACATCAACACAAAACACAATTATTTTGGTATTGTAGAAAACCTTGTTAGAGGATAAAAATTGTGGCGAGGAAGACACCCACAAGACTTCACTACTACAGAATAAAGTTGCTATGTTAGAGCTACAATATTTAGCTATTTCTGATAGCTTACCTTGTTAAAGGTATTAACCTAGTTATGAGTTCTAAATACTGCTAACTCTATGCTGTTAAGATATTTCACAACTCTAATCTAAGAATTGTACCTGGTTAAAGGATTTACAATTAAGATCTGTTAGGATCTGCTCAGTTAAGAGACTTATACAATTATGATTACTCCTTAATTAGTAATAAAAAAATGTTTGTCAAACTTGCATCAAAAAATGCTATTCAGACTCTATGTACTCATTAATTCATTACCACATACGGTGTATCCATTGCACTAATCAATTCAATACATGATAGCTCAATTATGAATATATTCCTCAGTACTCTGATACTCAGTAGCTTCACTTCTTATTCACCTTTTACTTAGATAATCTACTTCATGCATGCAATTTCCATTTACTCTTCACACATGCATATGCCACCTTTTTGATCTTCATACTCTGATCTTCTTATATACAAAATTTAGGCGGTGCTAGATGTTCTAGAATCTTCATTTCAAGTGGTGCTAGCATTGGGTACACTTCCAATGCATATTTCATCCTTAATTTTTATTGGCTAATCACACCTTGTAATAATGTGTAATCATTAGATTTCAATCTCCAATGTTTCTATTATACGATCTCCTTGAGATTGGTAAACCATTTTCTTATTGATGTCTAGGTTCAATGCACGTAGAATTCATTTGGTGTCATCCTGTTCTTCTTGATAACATGTTTTCTTTAACTTAGTAACTGAGTTCTCTTCTCAGTTAGGTGCTCGGTAGAACTTGGTTCTTGGTGCTCGGTTCTACCTCACTCGGTGCCTATACTCGCTTCTCTTTACCAAAATTCCCTGTTTACTTATTCCTTTTACCGAATGCTTTCTCTGCCTTATCGACTTATCTTTTCTTCCTTACCAAATGACTTTGACAAACATAATAACTTCCTCATAACTAATGACAAAAAAATTAACTCATAGGGGTATCAATATCATCTCAAAATAACTCTATTTTTAGCTAGGAAGGAAATTTGGATTATCCTGATTGGGGAATCTTTACCTAATACTAGGAAATTGTGTTAATGCACTGATCTAAATGCTTATGGAAAAAATCCAATCATAATAGGATAGACAAATATATCCCATCTTCCCTTTTAGGAATGTGCAATTCAAGAGAAACACTACCCACATCAATCTTAATTATGGGAGTCTGGTCAACACTATGAATTTCATGATTAGCGATGTGATAATGTTATATGCAAGTGAAGACCAATTCAGGGCATGCAATAGAAAAAGGGTAACCCCCATCTTGGGATAACACAAACTCTATAATTTTTTGGGCAATAAGGGAGCTCTGTGCATTTTAAAACCTTCTATTTATACCATGCACAATTAATGACCCCACCTCAATATCTTTAATAAGGTCTAATTTTATTTCAATGGATTAAAAGGTTTTAGGGGCCATGATGGTGAAATAACAAAAACCTAGGGTTTCCAGCCAAAAGTAAGGGTTGAAGGAAGAGAAGTATGGAGAATAATCACAAAGAGAACACAATCTCATGAACACTAGCTGGATAATTATTTCTTACCCTTTTAAATGAAAAAAAAGAAGATTGGAATTATTTAGAAAATGTACACACAAAGAGATTTCCCATCTCAAACATGTTCTTTGCATTCACCTTTGCATAATCCTCCAACCTCACTAGATCTTTTGAATGTAACTGATCAAAGGTGGTATACTCATTTAAGCCTTGAAAAATTAATGTTTTAAACTTTTCTGACTAACAATACTACTTCAGAATTTGAAATAAAAATATTTTAATTAATATCCTATCAATCAGGTGTTAAGATCGGTGATGTGCTAATGTCACCAGACTAATTGTAGTTTACGAGGCTGTGACTATCAAAGTATCAGGTTTTCACATCCTTGAGGAACCATGGAACAATAAGAGTGTGTGAAAAAAGTTGGATCAAGTGTGATCGACCAATAAGAGACTCAATGAGGAACCTATTTTCTTAAGACTATCTGTTACACCTAGCAGTTATCGTTGCACCGAAAGATCAACCTGTTAATACTTGATGCAACCAATAGACTTATATAAGACACACAAGGTTGTTAAACCATGTCACGAATCCCAAAGGGAGACATTGGCATTTCATCCAAAAATCCCCCCCTCAGTGTCACCCAAAGGGATTTAAACCTGTGACCAATCTGCGATACCACTTGTTACAAAGAACAGTTATGGTTGCACCAAAAGATCAACCTGTTAATGCCTAATACAACCACTAAACTTATAGAAGACATGAGGGGTTGTTAAACCTTGTCATGAATCCTAAAGAGGAACATTGGTGGTTAGTCCAACACTATTGAGGTCAAATGTCAAGAGGACCAAGGAAATAATAACAATAAATTGAAGGTGACACATCCCTCAAATAGAGGTGACGTGATATTTCCACGAATGGGTGATCAAGTGATAATGCAAAGGGGTGGGTCCCTTTAGACTTAAACTCAACTTAACACATAAAAGAGGTTGATCAGTCAATCAAAAAAATAAAGAAGGCTTGAATATGTGAAGACTATGACAAGGGTAATAAATAATTGAAAGAAGGGAGCTCAATTTGAAAATTCAAAACCATGGGTAACACTACCTGGTACACAACCTATTTGTTCTTCAGAAATAATAATTGGCAAGAAGCTCTTGATCATGTTCACTAATACTTTGGCTATGAATTTGTAAATTGTATTGCATAAAGAAATGAGCCTAAAGTCATCTAATGTTGATGATTTATTCATCTTTGTATCTAATTCTATAAATGTATTATTGATTTCCTTTAGGAAACTACATCCATTCCTACCACCTCCAATGCTTTTGTCAAATCCAATCCCAATATATGCCAACACTTTTAGAAGAAAGAAATGGGAAAACCATCACAACTTGGTACTTTATCTAGATGAAGCTGAAATAGATCCCTTTTCACCTCTTGTTCATACATTTTCAAATTCAAATAATTATTCTGAGTTGTTCTAATAATCTTTGGTATCCCTTCCAACATTAGTCTCTGAGCTTCAAGATTTGAACCATCTTCATTATTTAAAATGTCTTAAAAGTATTGGATAAATTTGGCATTGATTTTTGCTGATTATTCTATAATGATGTTGTTTTCAATTTTCAATTTTTGGATTCTATTGATACTCCTATTTTGTCTTACATGCTCTTGTGAAAAAGTTTTATAAATTTCAATCCCCTTCTTCTAACCAGACTTCCCTTGCTTTCTACCTCCATTAAGTTTCTTCCTTATCTTAAACCTCTTCATAGTCTCTTAAAAGCCCTTTCTCCTTAATAAACCTATTGGAGTCCATTCCATGTTGAATCACCTTGTCATTGAGCTCTCTTATACTATCCTCAACAATAGTATTAGTAGAGAAAATGTTTCTAAGGTGTTTCATCTTCCATTTTAATAATTTTTTCTTGATCAATTTAAGCTTGTTAACAAAACAAAACAACTTGGATCCTTCAAAATCCCTTTCTAACCACCATTGTTCTATAAGTCTTAGAAAATCTTTATGTTGCATCCACATATTGTCAAACTTGAAAGGAAAATAGTGGGGTTTTTCATCTTCCAAGATCTATAATAGAATAGGAAAATGATTTGATCTTGAGATTGACATGATAGAGGATCTTAAGTTGAATGGGAAAAGAACTAGATAACCCTTAAATAAAAACCTTTCTAATTTTTCTACTATTTGACTAAAACCTTCCCTTCTGTTATTCCATGTAAAAAATCCATTGTTTGATACTATTTCTAAGAGATTGTTATGGGTGACCCAATTTTTTAAATCAACCTCTATTTGCATCTCTTATTGGATACCCCCTCTTTTCTCTGAGAGATGAATAATTGCATTGAAATCCTCTCCAATAATGATTGTCTCATCCCTATAGAAGTTATATAGGCCATGACAACCATTTTATTAACTATTTTTTGGAAAGAAAAATATTAAATTACAACACCATATTGGAGGAGGAAATTTTCTTGCAATACAAGAACAACATATTAGAGATTTTCTCATCATTTTGATCAGTAACCAATATGGTTCAACTTCTCTTGTTCTAGATTTCATTTTTGAAGCATCTAAAAAGAATGGAAATGTCCCTCCACAGGACAAAAACTCAAAAGATGATACAACATTAACCAAAGATTATCAGTTGTCTTTTTCTTTTCATTTTCATCTTCCACATTCAAATTCCCAAAATTTTCTTCACCGAACAAGACATTCTTTGTAGATTTCTTATTATGGTAAGTATTCATGAATTTGGGTGTTTCTTCTTCTTGATTTTTTGAAACCTTGGCAATGGAATAAAATAATGGAAAACTCCATGATATAGAGCTAGTGATGTTAATCCATGCCCATCATTCCAAATTGGTCCTATTCACACATTCAAATGTAATTTACTATATGTTGATCCCTCAAAAATTAAAATGTTAGTCCTTGCCAAATCATTAAGCCTAAATATGAAGGCTTGGCCTTGATGAGATCTTGATCCAATACTAAAATTAATCCCCGTTCCCTAGAAATCTAAATTAATTTCCATTCTCAAATCATCATCTTCCAAAAATCCAAATCTATTTCCATTCTCAAATTATCACCTACAATTTCCATTCTCAAATCATCATCTCCCAAAAATCCAAATCTATTTCCATTCTCAAAATATCACCTAAAATATTCAATTTCAAAGAGATTTCCCTTTTCTACTAAGTGATCTAAACATAATTCATATTCAAATTTAAAGTTATTTATCATCCAAATTGTCCCACACTCTAGAAATCATCCAAAAAGATCATATCCAAATAAGAAAATACCATGTTTTATGGTTTATGAAGTGCGGGACAATTTAGATGATAAATAACTATTCTTTGTAATCAACAAACACACTATTTTATTTTATTGTAAAATAATTTTACAAATTCAATTATAAAAATATCTCAAAATAAATTTCAAAAAATAAAAATAAAAATAAAAATAAAAATAATTCTAAAAAAGAAAAACTAATTTTTTTCTCTTCAATCAACCTGACATTGCAGAGAAAAGAAATAATTTATATATAAAAAAAATCATTCATCATATATCATAACCTAACACACCATTCATGGAAGGATTATATGACATTCCAGAATAAGTTTGCTTTGTCAAAAACCACCAAAGAATTTAAACAAAATTGTTCAATACACCTATTAATCTAATAATAATGGTTTACAACAAAAAGAATTGAAGTAAAATTATTAACAAAGGGATTATACCCATCATTTTAATCAGAAAAAAAATTACTTTTGAAGCAATTTTGTCAGGAACATTTTCTCTTGAAACCATTCTAAATAGAACGTTTGATGTCCATTCCCTGGATGTGCAGAGTGAAGATTAGTATCACCATGTAGTGCAACTACTTCAACAACTGCAACACTTGTATCATGTCCTTGTTTTCTTATGCTCAAACTCATTGACATTTTCTCTTCAACAATTACAACACTTGTATTATATCCTTGATTACCCATTCTTGGAATGTAGACAGATCCATTGACATTTTCTCTTCAAACCACCTTGTAGATAATTCCATTTGATCTCCATTCCTATTAGAATGAGCAGAATGATTGCTAGCAAAAACTTCAATAGTAATTGTATTTTGATCTTCATTCCTTAGATGTGCAGAATGAATAACTAAAACCTCCTCATCTTGAAGCTTGTTACCAAAGGTTTGTGTTTCAGAATTGTAAAGCATGAGCTTATCTGATTGATTATAAATGTCAATAATAACATCAATGAACTCATCATCTCTATCTTTGTATAAATATGGAGTTTTACTCTCATCTCCAAAAATTAGACCCATTGGAATAGTACAAATAATAGACAATTCACTAGCTTTCTTAAATAGGCCAGACATCTTCTTCTGAAAATGAGCTCTATGTTTCACCGAATCTTCAACAAATGCAATCATGAGCTTATTCTTTCCCATATAATCACTCTTGTACATATTAAACACCAATTTTGATACATAAAATGCATAAATAGATTCATTTGCAAACAAAAAAAATCACTTATTTAAGCATGTAATTTGTAAAGAAAATGAGCTTTTGTGTTTGTAATGTTGCCTTCTTGAATAGGGTTTCCAAGAAATAAGGCATTTTTGGGGGCCATTGCTTTTATTTCTACTAGTTGATTACTTTTGTGGTCTTGTTTCTGCATGAGCTCATGTTCAGAAGTTGTCTTTGTTGTGGTTATATTTGTATGTTTTGTTATGGTTTGCATTAGGACACATATTTCTGAAAATAGAGAAATTACACAAGAAATACAGAGAATGGATTTAAATGAACTTTATGCAAATTCAAAGGGAGTAGACAAATCGGCTCATGTAAATGTAAAAAAGAGAGGTAATGTGGAATTAGTGAATGATGAAAATGGGCCCAATATTTCTACACAAAACTTTAATTGCAAAAATCAGTCTCTAGTTTTTCTCTGAAATCACTATCCAACAAAGAGGAATCATCAATAGGTAAAAACTAATACATATGCAATATAGCTTATTTCGAAGGCATCAAGAAATATTAAATAAAGAAATCTAAGATAATTCAAAGTGTTAAAGATATCATGAACTAAAATAAATTGCACAACATATAAAATATTAAATAACATTCACAAAAAGTCCACTAATCGATCACCAATATTCTTGAAATTTGTGTTTTTTGAAAGACTCCTCACAATTCATCAGAATCTTGAATATTGAAATTCAAATATCTAACTTGGAAATCTTCTTAACAAATAATGCACCATGAACTAGGGTTTTAATCTATGTTGCAAATATCAATCCTTGTTTATTAATTGCTTTAGTGAATATTGAATAATCACATATATACAATAAGAGTATAAATAGTATTGCATTCGTTCACAATGTTTGTAGAATATGAGCATGCAAACTTCAATTAACTTCTTTAAAATATTAATTAATTAAAGACTAGCACTTGCACCTTTGAACGGTGGAAGGGTTATGTCGATAGTGTTATATATATTAAATGATGTCACTATAGTGTGGATGTAGGAAGTGTGCTCATAAAATTTTGCGTGCACAATAAAATATTGGTAGGATAATTTCATCTTTATTATTTTTTCTTCTTTGGAACCCATATAGTACACCTTGTTATACTTTTCCTTCACTAAGGTTCATCTTGTCTTTTCAAGAATTTATCTTCTTTGCAGATTTAACCAGTAACTCTACACCCCACTTCATCCACAATGAACTTCATAGGCTCTTGGTCAGAATGGCTTATGATTTCATTTCCCTCCTCCAAAATAATGGGTGCCGCAATAACATTATCATTGTCATTTAATGAAGTAAAAACTATTATAGTGGTTTCCATCATGATATGAGACATGATGTATTGGTGATATGGAAAGTTTGATCATAATGTTTTTGTTACACCATAGTAAAACATAAGGTAGAATAATTTCATCATTATTGTTCCATACATGCAAAATAATTATATTTTGTTTGGACAACTATGCTAAGTTAAATTATGTTATAAACTAATCCCAAAGTATAATTTATTTCAATTTTTGGGCATCTATGCTTTCAACTTTTGAAATGAAATAAATCACACCATTAAAAAAGAGAACTCGTAGACTCTCTCTATAATTGCATTTATATCTTTCTCTGTCACACATATAGACACTCCTTTGTTCTCCCTCCATGTCTCTATTTTATCTTACCCCTCTTCTTCTTCCCCCTCCCCCCTCCCCTATTCCCATTTCTCTCTCTCTCCCACTCACTTCCTCTTTGCCTCTCCCTTCATATATCTCTCTCATATACACACACTCTCCCCTACTTTTCCCTCCCTATTTCTATCCCTATCAAACTTTTCAACCCCCCTCTCTCTCTCTCACTCACACACACACACACACACACACACATGAACACCTTAATCAATACTACCTCCCCCCCCCTCTCTACCTCTCTCTCCTTATCTCTCCCTATATCTCCTTATCCCTATTGCCCTCTCTCGAATAAAAAGAGTTGAGGTAACAAAAGAAAGGTTCAAACAAGTACTTCTATTATTTAAAAATATGGGAGTTTTTAGTTCATATATTATATATTAATAAGTTTTTTGTAGATAGAAATGAGTTGCTCTATTATGAAAAGACGAGCCCACTACATAATATCTTGATTATCTCCACTATAATTCCAACTCATCAACAATTAGCAACTACCCAAATGTAACACCAAATGCTCCTCTATGACATCATGCACCCCATTAATTTATGCCCAAATCCATAAAAGCATTCCTCCATTTATGTCCCCTTCCATTGGCCCATGCCACAAAGCACATCCTCTCCACCTTGTTGCTCCAAATTTTCAACCTTGTCCATTCAACATACACAAAATCAATGCGAATTGTTAAATTTAACATTTTAATCAACAAAACAAAAGAATTCACAATCTTTCTCAAAATTTTTGGGCTAAATCTACACACATATTGAAATTGACAAATATATTACCATTTGTATCAGTAGATTGTTGCGTTTCTCTTATCTCAGTCGCCAAACAACTCATATTCTGAATGCTTTTGTCTAGAGATAATGTGTCCACAGTCTTCAGCTGAAAACCTCAAGACACAACAATTCAAAGGGCCTTACAAATATTACATTCTTCCTAAGAAACTCCTACAAATATGTTTGAAGTCAAAATTTTAACTATATATCAAATCAAAGCTACTTTAATTTAGTTTCAATTGTTATTTTTTTTGTTTTTTTTTCTTAAAATCAAAAAATAGAAAATTTTTATCAATTTTGATGATTTATAATGTGGGAATGAAAATGTGATTGATAATACGTGAAAAGACATATGCTGAGATTATGTTGTGAAAATGGAAAATTATATGCTATAACTTTTTTCTGAAAGAATGCATTATTTTGTTTTATGTCACATTTATTGTGGAATGTGATGAGCTTATGATGTAGATGTAAAAGAGGGTCATGGGAGCAACTTCCAATGCTTTCTTACTCTCCTCCTCCTATTCCTTCATATTCCTCCTCCTCCTCCTCCTCCTTCATCTTTTTCTTCTCCTCCTCCTGATTTTCCTCTTCTTCATCTTTTTCTTCTCCTATTTCTCCTTCTATGCGAGTGTGTGACATTATCCTTCTATGTTATATTTGTTTGTTTGAGTTGTGTGGCTATCTCCTAGGATGGTAGGATAACCATATGGATATCTCATGGTTGGATGACATAGAAATGACCATTAGGGATCAAAGGACTATAGATCAAAATTGGCATTAGATGACCTCTATTATTCATCATTTATACATTTTAATTAGTTTCTTTAAAAAAAAACAAAAACTAAGGAAATTCAAGACCTAATAAAATGTAATTTTAATATTGAGCATTGGAATTAACTTATAGGATTGATTACAATATGTTATATGTGTAGTACCATTATTTGAGATTCTTTGCATGCATCGACATTGCAGTCAAGTATTGTTGTATTCTTTATATGATTTATGCTTTAAGCTTTGTTTTGTAATATGAACTTAGTGACTTTTGTTTAGCTAAAAAATGGAAGTAGTGTGTCTCAAAATAATCAATGCTTTTACTCCCACCTATATTTTGTGGTGTTAGTAATAAGCATGATCATTTCTTATATTTTGTAATACCCTCCATTTGGCACAATTTTGGTTTCCTGTGGTAACCATGTCCCGATGGTTAATTTAGTGGGTTTAACTAATTGATTGTTTTTGCCAAGTTTGATTAATAAATAAATAAGTAAAGATATATAAATATATTTACATGTTATAAATAATTGTATTGAAGATTATTTATTTTAAATTTATCTTAATATTTTTACTAAAGGTTGATATATATCCATATTTAATTGTTTTGAATATATAAATAGATAAATATTTATATATTTCTATCTAAGTATATGAGATAAAGATCAATTAGTAACTCGGCAGAATGTAAATATGACTTATAAATCGTGACTTGTGTTTGTTATCTTTAGAATGTTGCTTTTGTGAAAGTTTTAATTTCTGTAATTTAATCCAATAACATATATCAAGTAACTAAATTATATATTTCAAATCTCTCACACATATATCACCAAATAGATGGAAAAACCTGTAAGCACACCCATTGCTGGTCTTTATAGGGTTAAATTTAAAAATATTACACAAAATTTTATTGCAATTGTTCATATATATATATGCCAAGTCACTTGAAACTCATGAAGTATGATCTTGATCTATGGACGACCTCTGATTTCTCTATTTCACTCACTCTCTTATTTGGGTGGCTTCTTTTTCTTTCAGCATAATGTACTTGACCGACTTCATCAAACATTTCTATTAATATAGATGGAATTATGTCTAAAATGAGAGTACTGAGAGTTTAATGGTGGATGTTTATTTTGACGTTCGCTATCGTAGCTATTTTCAATTTGCTCACCAAATTTGGTAGACAACAGGTAAGTACTTACAGGCAATCAAACTGAAAAATAGAGAACTGATTTATGAGTGGATAAAATAATATGTTTTTTGAAATCAAAGTTGTTCGATTATGTCAGGCAAGTAACAATTGAAAAATAATGAATAAGTATGCCAATAAATATCTTCAATTAGGGCCCGTTTGGTTGGGGAATTGAAAAATGATGCAAATCATGGTTATCTATAGCCTGGTTATGCAAACCCTGGTTATGCTTTTTTGGGACTGTTTGGTTGCCCTGGAAGATGGATTTGTAAATCCACATTCTCCGTTTGGTTGTCAAATTGAAAATAGGAATTGGAATTTATGAAATTCTCATTCTCTGTTTGGTTGAACATTTTCAAATTGGGATTAGAATGCAGGTCTCCATATTCTCTGTTTGGTTCTGCACTTTGAATTAGAATTGGAGTTTGGGTCTCCATCTTCTTCGTTTGGTTGTTCATTTCAAATTAGAGTTGGAATATGACACCGATTTTTTATTTTATTTTATTTAAAAATTAATTTATGATTAGTCCGTTTTGATATATTTATTATATTTTATTGACCTATGTTAATTATATTTATTATATTTATTTA
>BSBK01010524.1:140000-155000 GCA_027943335.1 Chamaecyparis obtusa | reverse complement strand
TATTCTCTAGGTCTATAGTCTTCCCACATCCTACTTGCCAGGTCATCTCGGAACTGTGACCACTCAATTTTATCTTGCTGAGAGAAGCCATATGTCTATAACACTGGCACATCGACCCCACCACAATCATGATCATCCTCCTCTTCCACTTCCACCTCAGGTAGGCCATCCACTTCTGTGATGTAATTGTGAAGTATGCAACATGCCAAAACAATATAGGCTTGTGTCATGATATCATAAGTCGTTGCATGTCTCAGGATTGGAAAATGCTGCTTCACAATACCGAAGGTGCGTTCTACTGCATTTCTGAGAGAGGCATGTCAGTTTTTGAACAACTCCCTGGCATTTTGTATTGGGTTTTCTCTTGAAAAATCCTTCAAGTGGTACCGTGTAGATTGGTAAGGAGTGAGAAATCCAGGGGCATTTGGATATCCCGCGTCCACTAGATAATATTTTCCTGCAGAGAGTTAGAAGAGTGTTAGGACTAAATACATATTGTGTGCCCTTTAGTACATTAAAGTATGATTTGGCTTACCAGGGGGACCTCAAGTGGATCTGCTCTACTCAAAGCTAAACCTAGAACACGACTATCGGCAGTAGACCCTTCCTAGCTAGCAAGAACGTACTGGAACGTGCAGTTAAAGGAAACTGTAGCGAGCACATTTTGTGACAGGTTCCCTTTTCTATCATGATATTTACTCTGCTTCTCAATCTCGACAGTGACTGGGATGTGTGTTCCATCTATAGCTCCAACGCAGTCCTATCAAATATGGTGTGTATGGGAAAATGCAAAATCAGCCTCTGATATGGTGGGGAACACTATACCAAACAACATAATCAAAAGACCAAATAATGTACCTTGAAGTACAAAACCATACAGGTGTTCCTAGTAATTTTAGGAGGAGTGCCTGATCTAGGCGGTTTGAAGTAATCTCCATGAAGTGCTAAGATGCTCATCAATACCTTGTGAAAGTACCTACTGACTATCTCTCCGGAGTGCCCAAAGTTATGGGCAATCTTACGGTTCCGAAGATTGTGCCCAAGAGTGTGGAGGAACATCACTAGTTATTCATCTATTGTCAAGTGTCTGCGATCCTTCAATGTTCCTCTCTACCTTAATATCATAGCTAGTTTAGAGAATGCAGCCTGACTCATCCAAATCTGATCATGACAATCAACTTTAGTGGAGTGAACAATCTTTCTCTAAAATGAATTGCCTTTTCGGATTCTTTTCCCTCTCTTGCGGCCTTCTTCAGCTTGCAATAGTTTGAGCACAACAACCAAGGCACAGAGACAAGTGATAATCCAGGTGTATGTGGTCTTCCTAAGTATTTGTGCATACACTTGTATACTGTCATCAGGATCCATCAGTGGCCTGAAACGTGGACAATAGAAATGTTGTTAGACATGATTGTATATCAAGAAACGAAGTATGGGAGTGAGTAATAGTAAATGGAATACAACAAGGACTACCAACTGGTTAGGATCATAAGCCCATAAAGAACAATGCAAGAGTACATACCTATATAGATATAACAAGGACTAGCTATGTAGATGCAAGCACTGTGCATGATCATCTAATCTAAATTGCTATCATACATATATACATATAGGCATACATATATACATACATACCGATGTGCTAGATGTATTGTATCAAATCCTAATAGGGACATTATTATACTTGTGCATGATCTAGTGGGACATTATTATACTTGTGTAATTAAGAAGTTCTAGTATGTGGTGGATAAAGATTGTAGCATTGAGAGTTTATTAAGGAAAATCATCTTATATGTAAGACTTCATGATTTTCCTATCAAGCAAAACATAGAATAGCATAAAGTAGTTTGATATATCCTAATCAAGGAAATAAGGCTTTAAGAGCATATTGAAGTTATAGATGAGGTTCTCCTATGCAATGATTTGTACTTTGTTATATAGAGAAAAGACAAGGAAGATGTTAAGTGATATATCCCAACAAGACAACATGGAGGTAGTTGATTGCACGGTAAACACATTGGTCATACATGGAGACACTTTTACTCTATCATAAGTTAGAATATACTTGATTTACAATGAGGAATTCTTCCTAATGTTGGAAAAATGTTTCCTCTAACAAGGAGACAGAAAAAGAGGATAAACTTATTGAGACAAGGAAGAAATTGATTAAGTGATTGCTCATCACTACAAAATAGTTAACAATAGATAAATAACAATGAGGAACATAATATATAATGTTATCAACACCTTGGCAGTTACCTTGTAGTTTATATCTCTTAGATTTGAAGCTCAGAATAAATTGACTCTTTCTTGGTAGTCCATATTCACAAGGAAAACTGATGACCATGTTATTTTCAGATCTAATCATATGAACTTGACATAACTTACTTTAATTATTTTACTTGCTGACTTTCTAGGCTGGCGATTCCTAATTAGTTAGACTCCTTATTTGTGACTGTCCTTATAGTGACTATACATTATCATGTTTTCTATACAGTGGCTGTCCTCATTTGTGACTATCCCTATTTTCTAGGAGATTATCACAAGATTTAGAAACAGATTTTCAATGGCTGTAAAAAGCAAAAGGAAAAGTACTTTCAACTATTGGAGTAGTATTACAAGTCAAAGATGACAATTAGAGTATTGCTAAATAGCACAAGGCAGTGAAGAATATGGAGGGAGACAGCTTCAATGCAAATGATTTAAATTAGGTATTGTATAGCAGAAGACAAGGGGAGTTGCAATAGATCTTATCATTAAAGAGATAATTGGACTACCACTAAACTATTTAGTGTCACATAGAAAAACATTATTGCTAGCAGGCGAGGGGAAGGAAAATAAATAAATTGATTCAAAGCATGCAACTCTGATTACAAAAAATTAAAAAAGGTCCACATTAGATAAGTTTAGATGCAACTCTGATTACAAGAGTTTAAAGGAGATCCACAATACATATACAACCTTTATAGTCAATTACTAAACAATGCATATTTTGTGTCAAGTTAATCTAAGTCCCTAGGAAGGAATAGATAGTAATGTACAATCATCCAATACTATGTTAGAGAGGATAAACTCTATCACACCAGGTGCTCGGTATGCGTTCTAAAATTGAGAAACAAGTGAAATATCTATGGAGAGAATAAAAAAAGTGAGTTTTAACATCAACATGATATACAATATAGATCTGATGCTAACACAACTTTCAAAGAGTTGGAGGCCATAGTTTAGTTTTAAGTGAAAATAACTACACATTTGCTGTAGACTCGAACCCCAATAAAAGAAGGAAATGTCAACATATTACTGAGAGTATTTGGATCCCAATATCTTCTTGGGAGAGGGAATATTGATACTTCAAGAGAGCAAATAGCCAAGAAAGGATCTATATTTATTAACAAAGTAGTCAACACATGAAAGAGAATACTTCCAATTCCAAATCATCTAAACCCTCTCAAATCTAAACAAAATCCAATCAATACACTTCCTCCCAAAATTTGAACGTCTACCAAGAACAAATAGCTTGTTAAAAAAATAGAAACAAATATAGATTTCTTTGAGCTACATCAAATATCCTACACCATTGTGCATACTCAAATCTAATTCATAAAGCATTCTTTCTAATCCAATAAAACAACAAATACTTAAAGCAGCCATTTTCTTACTTTTGCAAGTGGCTTCGCATTTGGGGCCACAATTAGCATAACATGCCTTAGCCATTAGATCTACTGGCTTATGCTCTAGACACTCCTTGGGGCACGTAAGAGTTACATTATAACACTTTGATCTAGTAAGGCATTGGGTTGTTTGAGGAGATCTGGTTATTCCCTTCACTGCAAAAGGTGGTGGAGGGGTTGTTGGATTACCATAAGAATCGACTGCATTAGACTGCACGAACAAAGCAACAACTATCACAACTAAACCGAAAACCTTAGTCATCTCCATACTCACACCTATACCCAAGGAACCTATAACTTAGTGCAGTGAAAATCTTTCTCTAGTCTTTGCTCATTTATAGAGGGAAAAGTGATGTGCTGCTGATTGTGTTAAATTTTCTTTAACCCATTTTTAATTTGCAAGATGTTTTCAACTGGGTTTACAGCAGATGGGTTTTGTTTTCAATACACGTAGCTTAAAACTCAGTTGGGATTGTGTGTAAAAGCTAAAAGGGAAACCTTCTATTCCTGATAAGGTGGAAGCTTGAATTATTTGTGGCACGTGAAATGGTGAAGGTCTTGTTTCTTCCAATGCTAAGGTTGAATGACCAAGACTAGAAAGGGAGAAGAAGCTCACATGGAATCTCATGTTCATGTTCGGGTTGTGATAGGGATGAATAGTTTTTTAATGTTGGATAAATTTCGGTAAGAAAACCTAGCTCTGGTAGGGATGAAGAGAAGATGTGGGCTAGTTGTGCCTGTCTGTCTAGTGGGCTGCATAGATTGTAAATTGTAGTTATATACTGATTAATAATAAAGTTTGTTCCTTAATCGATAGGATGCACTAACAGGGTCAATGTGAATGGTAATAATAAAGTTGAACTAGGATAATGTACAATCACTATAAAGACAATATGATAATGTACAGTCACCAACAAAGATGATAGTGAATGACCAGAATACAGACAATGATAGCGAACAGTGAGAAAATGACCAACAATTTTGATAGATAATGTAATTAGACGCACTAAATGAGGACATCTCACAGTGACTATCCCTTGTGTAATTGCTACTTGAATGTATTGGTATTGAACCATGCAAATGCTTTTCTTCTTGATAATGTCCTCATTTGTTCAAGAAGAAATCATTTGCATGGTTCAATACTAATAGGCAATACATTCAAGTGACAATTACACAAGGGACAGTCACTGTGAGATGTCCTCATTTGTGACAAGGACAATCACAAATAAGGACAGTCACTATAAAGACAACATGATAATGTATAGTCACCGTAAGATGTCCTTATTTGTGACTGTCCTTATAGTGACTGCACATTATCATGTTTTCTATACAGTGGCTGTCCTCATTTGTGACTATCCCTGTCAAAATGAGGACATCTCACAGCGCCCATCATTTCTGAATGAAGAGATGTCCTCATTTGAATAAAAGCCCAAATAATTTTAATTCAATTAGAATCTAAATAAAATTTAAAGTTAAGAATTATCATTTAATCCATTCCATGAGAATCAAGATATAAATTTCTATAATATTTAACAGAATCTATACCCCTTAATCCTCTATTCATATCAGATAATAAAAAATAATCATTTAGACATTGACATAATAATTACTGCACATTGAAAGGTATGCCTCAAATAGTGTATGAACTTACAAAAATACCCAAAATATCGATGAAGCTTAAAACATGCTACAACAAAAATTAATCAACACCAAATGAGGATAGTCACTGTAAAGACAACATGATAATGTATAGTCACTGTGAGGACATCTTACAGTGACTATACATTATCATGTTGTCTTTACAGTGACTGTCCTCATTTGTGACTATCCTTGTCGCAAATGAGGACATCTCACAGTGGCCATCATTTTCCTACATCCCACAGTGGACCTAGGGTTGCTTTTTTCCTCTCTGTGTTCTTTATGTTTTATGAGTGCTATACCCAATACTCTTTCCAATACCCTTTGCCCAATACTCTTCCCAATACCCTTTGACCCTCCATTCTTTTTTTAATTTCTTTTGTTACTCTCACAATCTGCTATTTCTTGCACTGCTCCAATGCCCCAAGTAACATTTGCAAAACCTCAAATAACACAGAAACAAAAATACCTGGTGTGGGGCTTGTTCAACAGCCCTGGCATATTTTGACTGGTTTACTGGCATATTTTGACTAGTTCGCTAGGGATTTACGAAGGTTTGAGAAGGGCTTACTACGGTTTAGATAGGGTTTATGAGGATTGAAAAAGGGATTCACCGCAGTACTGATCTAAAAATGTTCGACAACTAAAAATTTCTTAGATAGCTTGAAAATGATGCAAGAAGAATTATTTGTAGGCAAACCCTAGCATCAATTTTTTGCAATTATTTCAAGGAACGGAGATGGATATTTTCATACCTGGTGCTGAAACAGAACTGATATGCTTCAATTTGTAGGCAAACCCTAGCGTCGAACACTGCAGCACAAAGCCGAACATGCAGACGAAGACGAACATGCGACAATCACTGTTTCCAAACCGTGGAAATGGTTGCATCAAAACGTGGTTATCTACGGACCCGACAAGAAATTAAAAATGATTTGAAGTCCAAAAATGTGGAGTTGCCCAGACTCGACGGAAAGATTAAAATGGGTTTAGTTGTCAACAAAATCGTGGATTCAAAAGTCATTCCACCTCCTAGGGTGGAATTTTGAAATCCACATTTTTGGTGAAATGGGGTCACGCAAATCCACATTCCCATTTTGTAAAAGGGTTCTCAAATAGGGAATTGCACCCCATAACCGGGTTATGGGTAGCATAACCCAGTTATGGGGTGCAACCAAACGGGCCCTTAATTATCATGGGTGCTCCTTTAACAAGAGATTACTCTCTTGTCAATACTGAGCTATAGACAGAGATAAAAAAACAAAAAAAAACATCCCACCATTTACATAAAACAATCACTTACATAGCGAGTAAATGGGTGTTAAAATGCCAAAATGGGCTACAAGACACCGGTAAAATTGAATGGCAGACAAACTTTCAATTATCTTGCGTGCTTGTCAGACAACCATTGATCACTGAAAATAAGAAAAGCTTTGGCAGTCTACCGTGTGAACAACAAACAAAAAATTTGGCTGCTGGGTATCGCTGCAATCGTAGGTGGCAGCTATGGATTTTATAAGATATAGAAATCCCCACCAATTAACAAAAGAAATTACATATGGCTGTCTTTTATTATCTCCTCCATATAGATCATAGAAGCGGCATCTGCGCTTTTACTATTATCATTTCTCAGCACCGCTTCTGCTTTTCTCGGTGTAATACTGTCGGATAGTCTTAAAAATTCAGCGGGAGTTCCTCTGGGAGAAAGGCTATCAGCTAAATATTGAGGACTGATATTGGAAATCTAAGAATTAATTAAGAATTAAGAATTGAATGAACTAAGAATTCAGAACTGATATTAAAATGTTGAGAATTAAGAATTTTATTTTATTTGAAGAAGTCATTTATTTTAATTTTTTAATTTAAAAAACAAATAAACTCAACATCAATTAGATGTCTATAAGCATGTAGTCATTCACAATAGTATAAATAGTATTGCAATAATTCTTCAAACGTAAGTTGACATTTTTAAATTATTTATTAATTAAAGAATATTGAGAATTGATGTTTGAAATATAAGAATTAAAAATAGAAAAATGCATGTTCTTATAAGAAAATATAAAATAAGATAATAATAACATTAAACATATATCAATTATAGTAAAAGCAAAGTGTATGTTTTCAACTTTGAAGTTGACCTCCAATCTAAAATCCTAAACATCATGGGCTATCAAATTGCTAGTCTCCCAAGCACTTATCTGGGTCTTCCCCTCATTGTCAAGGAAGATTCCCTGAACTTTTGGAATTCTATTATGAAAAGAATCTGGAGAAAACTCGCTAGTTGGAAAGGAAAACTTTTGAGTAGCATGGGAAAACTTCAACTCCTCTTTGTCCCCCTCCAAGGAGTCCATATGTAATTCCTCTCTCTATTCAAGATCTTTGGTTCTATGGCAGACAAACTAGAGAAAATTCAATGAAATTTTCTGTGGACGGGTGTTGAGGAGAAAAAAATAATGGCTTTGGTGAATTGGGATAAAGTTTGTCTTCCCAAATTTTAGGGGGTCTTGGAATCCACAATCTTACCAACTTGAATAAAACTTTGATGAGAAAAATTGGGTGAAACCTTACAGCTGGTGCTACAAATTGGTGTAAGATTATGGAAGCAAAATATCTCAATAGAGACCACTTTGATAGAGCCCTTGTTTCTTGGGATTTTCCCTTTGGATCTAAAATCTGGAACAACATCCTCAAATGTCAGAGCCTCCTGAGAATTGGATTAAAATGGCAATTGGGAAATAGAATAAGCAATAGTTTCTAGGAAGATAATTGGGTTGATGAAAAATCTTGTGGGGATGGACATTTCTTCTTGTTGAAGGATAAACTAATAGATTATCTTGTTGAGTACATTGTGGACTATTTGGATCCTAGAGGTAAATGTAAGAACCTAGCTCATTATTTCAAGGATAGACCTGACTTGTCTTCTAGAATTGAGGACCTTCAATCTATCTTGGAAGGTCTAAGGATACCCATGTTTGATAGAGAAGATAAAATTATTTGGACCATGACTCAGTCAGGGGCTTTCATGGTCAAATCAACTTACAATCTACTGGTAAAGACCAGGGTGATTTGAAATGTTGGAGACAAATTTGGAACTTGCAACTTATTCCAAAAACCATTTTTTCTGGTGGGTTGTGATACATGGGAAATTATGACATAGGACAACCTTGTGAAGAGTGGTTTCCATCTCGCCAATATTTGTGTTTTATGCAAAAGTGTTGATGAAACTATCAACCACTTATTCATTCATTGTCATTTTTCTTCCTACATTTGGCAAAAATTACTTCACAAATTTAGCCTTTAGTGGGCCTTCGGGTCGAACATTCAACAGTTCATTTTTGGTTTCCCCCCTAGTTCACCCTCTCATCAAGAAACTATGGAGACAAAACCCTCCTCATATATGTTGGGGCATTTGGAAAGAGATAAATAATAGAATTTTTAGAGACACTGCTATGACTCTGGACAATGTCTTTCTCTCTTGCAGCAAGATGTTACTTGAGAAAATTTTGGTAGCTAGCTGGAAAATTCCCTTTTCACCCCTCCCTTCAACCATGGATAGAGTTATTTCTCAATCCTATAATATCCCTCAAGGGATTGATAAATATGATAATTCTAAAAAAATTCCAAGTAAAATGTTGTTTGGTTAGCCCCGTGTCTACACTGGGAAAAGCTAAATTTTGATGATGCTACTAATCTTGGTGTGGAGGCTGGAGGAGGGGTTATAAGGAATCATAGAGGTAGATTGATTGCTTCTTTTTATGGCCACTTAAAGGATCATACTATGAACCAAGCGGAGGGAATGAATCTTATTTGGGGGTTCAAAATTATAATTTCAATTGGTATTAACTACCTTGAGATTGAGGGTGACTCCAAACTTATTATTGAACCTACCCAAGGTTTTTTTGTTGCTAGTTGGAAGGTTGAGGGTATTATTAAAGATATCATAATGCTTTTGTCAAGCTTGGATGGCTTCACCTTGAAGCATACCTACAAAGAGGGAAATGTTATGGTTGACTCTTTAGCTACTTTGGGATTACAACAAGTTGGCTTACAATACTGGAGAGATGAGAATCTACTTCCACAGATCACTAAATGCCTCTTAAGGCATGGAGAATAAAATGTCACTAGTAATAATGATGTTTTAAATTTTCATCTTTTTCCTTTGGGTTGGTGGTCTTAGAGCTATAGGGTGTAACTTGAATGTTACCCCTTGTTTAAATTTTAATTTAGTACTTATGGATAATAAATGACTGGATGATAGATCACGTGATAACTACCTTTTGACATGTCATTTCCTATGTATCTCTAGTGTTATGAGATGGTGGATTCATAATTCAAATTGGTATTATGGTACACAAGTTGGAACTTGGGATAATAATGTGATGAAAGGTGCTCCCCTTAATACCACAAACACATAACAGAAATAGAGAAACAACAACAATAATATGCAAGAACAGAAAATTGGCTTCTTATTATCTCCACAAATGTGGAATTACAAAATTTCAGAATTACAATATGCAAAGCCACATGGGCATTCCCTTACAATATTCTGTAGGACAAAGCCTTGAATCAATACCCAGATCTACTACCTAGAACTGCCCTAGACAACACTACGAGCCTTCTTTATATAGGCAATTTCCATCGCCCGAGAAGGTTCTAGAAATTTAGCCCTTAGGGCCGACCAAACTTAGAATTATTTTATTTTACAATTTATTACATCAAAGTCGGCTCAAAATGAGTTTTGAAACCCAAACAGAAATTTTGAAGAAAAATTATTTTCTGCCATTTCAGGTGACCCAACTTCTAAAGACCATAAGTCATCGCCTGTTGACCTGATTGGCTATTATAACCCCATTCTAGAAACGCCACGAAGCACTCTACAGGCTTGACTTGTGCAAAGCACCCATCACCCAAATTTTCAACCTCATCCGAGGCCTCTAAAGCCTTCAAAACTGAGTTTGAAATTTTTGTACCCTGCTGCCAATATCGAAAATCTTCAATATCTTCAAAACTAGACTTGATCTAGCCATGAAACTTTGCTGGTAGGCTGATATGACTGAGATGAACCTCCATATGTAAAATCAGACATTCTGAGATCATAAGACCAACTTACTAAAAATAGCAAGTTTCCACAAATAGCAACTCTATACAAGATAGCCCTTATTGAATACAAAAATAGAAATATTTTTTGGGTGATGCAAGATTGCTCTTACACCCAGGATGCTCCTGCATCAGACACCCGGGGTAATTTGAGAAGTGACCCTGTCATGACTTAGGTGTGCAGAGGAAAACCAAGATGGTTAACCTCCTCCTTTGTTAGCCATGATGAATCTTCAACAGGTCATCCTTTCCATTTGACCAAATACTCTTCATATGTCCTGTTCCTTGTGCTTCTGCCAACATGACTGTCCAGTATGTCTTCAATCTCCTTGATATCTGAACTGGTTGCTGGAATACTCCATTGTGCTGCTGCAACCTTATCTTCAACATCTCCTTCATGATACTCTGTCAAATCTAAAATGTTAAACACTGGTGAAATATTTAGCTCAGTAGGCAATTCTACCTCATATGCATTTCCTGAATCATGCTTCTTCAATATCTTACATGGCCCAAACTTCTTCATTTTCAACTTGTTATATGTACCAACTGGAAACTGCTCCTTCCGCAAATGAACCATGACTTCATCCCCAACTTGAAATTTCTTATGCCTCCTTTTCTCATCTACCTTAGTCTTATACTACACATTCATCTTGGTAATATGCTTCCTCACCTCCTCATGGATGTTCTTCAAATGTTCTACAAAATCTTCAGCTTCAGCACTACTTATTTCTCCTTTATCTATCTTTCTCAACTCAGGTGCATTTCTTGGACTACTTCCATATACAATCTGGAATGGTGATTTACCAGTGCTCCTATTGACATAATTATTCTATGCAAATTCTGCCTATGGTAAAATCAAATCCCATCCTGTTGGCTTATCTCCAACCAAACATCTCAACAGATTTCCCAAAGTTCTATTCACCACCTCTGTCTGTCCATCAGTCTGTGGATGATGTGATGAACTAAACTTTAAATTTGTCTTCAACTTCTTCCACAATGTATGCTAGAAATATCCAACAAACTTAGTATCTCGATCTAAAACTATGGTCTTTGGCAAACCATGTAGTCTCACCACTTCTCTGAAAAACAATTCTGCTACATGAACAACATCATTAGTCTTCTTGCAGGGAATGAAATGTGCCATCTTCAAAAATCTGTCAACTACTACAAAAATTGAATCATGTCCCCGCTGTGTCCTTGGCAAACCAAAAACAAAGTTCATACTAATATCCTCCCAAGGCTTCTTTGGTACAGGTAACGGCTAATACAACCCTGTATTCTGCTTCACTCCTTTCGCCATTTGACATACTCTGCAACTCTATACAAACTTCTTCACATCTTGCTACAATTGTGGCCAATAATAATTCTCACCAACCAAATTAAGGGTTTTATCACGACCAAAATGTCCAGCCAATCCTCCACTATGCTTCTCCTTGATGAGATTCTCCCTCATAGAACTTCGTGGAATGCACAATTGACTCCCTCTAAATAGCATATCATCTTGGATGATAAAATCCAGCCATTTCATCCTGTCTAGAGTAACAGGTTCTGTACAAGCTTTCTAAGCTTCACCAAAATTAAGATCTCGTGGATACAAATTCTTGAGTTCCTTGAACCCAACCACTTCAATCTGCATCTCTGTCAGCAATAGTTGCCTTCTGCTAAGAGCATCCACAACCCTATTAGACTTTCCACTCCTGTGTTTCAAAACAAATGTATAACTCTGCAAAAACTCAACCCATTTTAAATGCCTCTGATTCAACTTTCCTTGACTATTCAAATATTGCAAAGCTTGATGATTAGTATACAAAACAAGCTCCTTAGGAAGTAGATAATGTCTCCACTTCTTTAATGCCTGAACTATAGCATAAAATTCCTGATCATAGACATAATATTTTCTCTTGGCATCATTTAACTTCTCACTGAAATAAGCAACAGGTTTACCTTCTTGGATCATAACAGCTCCTATTGCAGTACCACTAGCATCACAATCTACTTGAAACACCTTATTAAAATTTGGAAGTGCTAAAACAGGTTGTTCTATAACTTTTTGTTTCAACAATTGAAAACTCTTTTCTGCCCCATTAGTCCACTTAAACTCTTTTCTATCCCCTCTCATTGTTTCAGTCAAGGGTCCACAAATACTGCTAAAATTTCTAATAAACTTTCTATAAAAGCTAGCCAAACCATGAAAAGATCTTACCTCAGTAGCACTCCTTGGAATAGGCCATTCAAGAATAGCATGTACCTTCTCTGGGTCCATTTTTAGACCTTATGCTAAAACTACAAATCTCAAATACACTAACTCTTTCTTCACAAAACTGCACTTCTTCAAATTAATCAACAATTTCTCATCTCTCAACTTCTCAAACACCATACGAATATGCATCATATGTTCCTCCAATGTCTTGCTAAAAATCAAAATATCATCTAGGTAAACAATGACAAACTTACCCAGAAATTCTTTCAAAACCTCGTTCATGAGCCGCATGAAAGTGCTCGGTGCATTGGTTAGCCCAAAAGGCATGACTAACCACTCATACAGTCCTTCCTTTGTCTTGAAGGTAGTCTTCCATTCATCTCCTTCTTTGATCCGAATCTGATGATATCCACTCTTCAGATCTATCTTTGAGAAATACATAGCTCCACTCAAACAATCCATAATATCATCCATTCGTGGCAATGGAAACCTATACTTGATTGTGATCTTGTTTATTGCTCTGAAATCTATACACATCCTCCACTCTCCATTCTTCTTTGGTGCTAATACCGATGGTACATCACAGGGACTCAGAAACTCTCGAATCAACCCCTTCTGCAATAACTCATGTACTTGTCTGTTCAACTCTTCACTTTCTGCTGGTGTCATTCTATGTGCTGCCTTGTTTGGCAAACTGGCTCCTGGAATCAAATCCATCTGATGACTGATCTTCCTTACCAGTGGTAATCCATCAGGTACATTATCAGATACAATATCCTGAAACTCATTCAACAAATTTGCAACCTCTATAGGTACATTCTCTACTTCTTCTGTACCAACTTTTGGAATTAAAGAAAAACACACATGCTCATGCCTCATACCATCTAAGAATTTTTTTCCATCAACAAATGTTATTCTTGCATTACCACATACCTTTTCTTCCGTCTCCTTCAATGGCTTTAGCTTATGTCGCACTCCATCCTTTGTCAGGGAATAGGTATTCGCACGACCATCGTGTACATCACATCTGTCAAACTGCCACGGTCTACCCAACAACATATGACATGCATCCATAAAGATGATATCACATAGTACCTCATCTTGGTACCCGCCGATATTGAACTTTACCAGGCACTGTTCACTGACCATGACCTTGTGGTCATCCTGCACCCAGGAAATCCGATATGGATGTGGGTGTTTCTGTCTCTTCAGCTTCAACTTTGTCACCATCTCTTCTGACATCAAATTGTCAGTGCTTCCACTATCGATAATCACATCATAGCATTTACCCTCACACTTGCATCTAGTGCGAAATAGGCTCCTCCTTTGTTCAGGTTCATTCTCACCACTCAGCAAGACTCTTCTATTAATTAGCATTTCTCCTCTTTCAGCATCTTCAAAATTTGATGATCTATCATCTTCATCTACATGTGCAACTCTGGCCTGGCCTTCATTTCTCCTGTGTATTCTACCTTGGCACTGAGGACATTCAAATGCCCTATGACCTTCTTCTCCACAATGAAAACATGTTCCACGGAAGCGTCCTCTTCCAGATCCTTGTCCTCTTCCTCTTCCTCTCTGATCTCTATTACTCTGATCCTGGAAACAATTGAAATTATTTCCTCTCTGATTCTGACTGCTATTGGCCTCATCCTTCTTTTTCGGATCTTCATTTCTGCCACCATATGACCGTCTACCAGATCTTCCACCACGACCTCTTCCATTTTGTCTTCTCTCAAACTTCTTGTTTATCTTTTCTTCTACTTTTAGTGCAAACTGGTATGCCTCCTCAATACTGTTCATTCGAACCAGATTCAGCTCCTCCTGAATGCTTGGCCTTAACCCATTAAGGTATCGGGTAAATTTCTCCTTATCAGCTTCTGCATGGCTTGTTCTGATGAGGAGTCGATAAAACTCCTCTATATACTCCTGAACAGATCTTCCTGCTTGCTTCAAACTTTGCATTTTCTTTAGTAGGTCAAGCTCATAATCAACAAGAATGAACTGTCACTTCAATTTATCCACCATCTGATCCCATCTTGTGGTTTTATCTTTCCCTCTTCTATTTCGCTCCAATTGAATTTCTTGCCACCAGATCTTCGCATGACCTTTCAATCTGGCCTTCATAAATTTGACCCTATCAGGATCCGTAACATCTTCATACTCAAAATATTCCTCACATTCATTGATCCAGTCGATCAATTCCTCTGGGTTAAGATTTCCAGAAAATGTAAGAACCTCAATCTTAGGTCTTTTCCCAATCTTGGAAATCGCCCGAAAAAGTCTTTCTTCCTCCTGGTTCACAATTTCAGCTTCTCCTTCTTGATATTCTTCTTCGGCTTCATCCTCACTTTCATCTCTTACATTAAGATTCATTCCTCTATGAATCTCTTC
>BSBK01010524.1:45000-135000 GCA_027943335.1 Chamaecyparis obtusa | reverse complement strand
TTTTGTAGCATCATTACTTCTAAGTTTTTGGTTTCCATACTCAATAGTACCTATTTTTTTAATTAAACCTTACTATTTGTTATTATTGATGCCACAAATTATCATGTTGGCGCCATTTGACCTTTCAATAGTCATGGCATGTCATAATTATTCATATCTAGGTGTGCTTTTACAAACTACCCCGATAGGAAATTTGGTCAAATAATTCCTTGAGATTCTTGGCTCGTGTTTTATTTTATTTGTTTGTATTGTGTCTTTATTTTTTCCCAATTTTCTATCAAATTACTCCACCAATTCTTCTTGTTTTAAGATAATATTATAAGTAGGGTTGTCAAATATGAGCATTGAAAAAAATTATATTTTCCTTTTTCTTATTTTAAGATAATACAATGATCAAGATTCTCAAAACTAAGCACTACAATTATTTTCTCACTATAATAGTCACCAACCAACTAAATGCAAAATTTGTTGCATAGAAAACTTAAGAGCATAATTTTGATTTATAATTGTAAAAGATCATTTGATGTTGATGGAAAAATAGAAATTTTTTAATGTTTCCAATTATAATTCAAATCAATAAATAGAAATTTATAATCATTTTCTATAATAGGGGCATCCTTGGTATCCAATTTGTTGGTATTTAAACTGGCTTAATAAAAGGATTGTAAATTAACTGAGATAGAATGCAAAGAGACAAAGCTTATGCTACACACATGGATGAAATCTTAAATATCTTATAAAAAAACTCATTATTCATTCACACCTAGTCTAAATAAGATGAAGAGGCAAGGGGTTTTCCAAATATGAAGGTCTTCAAGAGTTCTACAAAAGTATAGACTGGGCAAATGACTCTAGGAACCTCCAAATGCATCATAAGGCTCCGAAGAAACAAAATGAATGAAAATACCTACCCACTACCTCTAGCACCTTGAATCAACTTCAAAAATAATTGCACATTTTCTCCAACTGGTTACAACCTCCCAAACTAGATCCAACACTCCAATCCACTCTTAAGCCCAAATAGGCCTAGTAGACCTAGTAGCTCTCAAATCGGGTAATAGGTCAAATAAATCCAAATCTTCCCAAATAACTCCAAAATATAAAGGTATATTCAAATACCATTTTCACCCCTCTTTAACATATATCAAAACCATGTTTATTTTTTTGGACCATCAACCCCAAAAACTATTGCTCCATCTTTTGTTCCTAGACCTAATTCGTCACTTTTACAAAGGAACTACTAAGAATCCTTACTCTATGATCCTATAACCTTGGATAGTCTCTTATAATGATCCCAAACCACAAATTTTGGTATTATACTATATAATTGACCTTCCCATGTAGGAAAATTATAAAACCCTCCTTAAATGGGCTTAAAAACTAGGGCCTCCGCAATACCCTATCAAAAATCACTTCCAGAATTGACCAAGAAAATTTACACCATGTATTAAACCCATAGGATTAACTTCCTTCATAAAATAGGGCCCTCATTAAGGCAAATGTGCTACTTCTATAGCCATGGAACCAATTCCATGCCCTTTTCTTCATAATTTCTTGGTGATCACCTACATATATCCAATTATTTGCACATTTTAGGTTAGGGTTATATCTTACAATGTATTTGGGTACCTTTCCATGAGGATCAAATGTATATCATTCATAGAATGATCCTAAACATTCTAAAATCAGTCAAACTATGAAAAATTCAAAGGAAAATTGGGGCAGTCACCTGAGATTTAATGAAATTAGAACTCTAAAGATTTGTCAGAGCATTCAAAAAATTTCTACGGAGACTTACGAAGTTTATTCAACCATTATATGATGATTCAAGAAAAGGAATTCAATAATTTATGCATTCACAACCCAAAAGTTTGCAAAAATCAAACTTTTATTGTATTTAGAAGCCACAATCCGTATAATGGCCTTACATGGATTTATAAGACTCCTAACTACCATATCAACCGATCAAAGAAATTGGATCTCTTAACATAGGCTAATTACATTAGTTTTTGGCTTTTCCCTCCAAAACAAAACTAACTGTTAATATTTAAAAATTTAAATTTAAAACCTTTGTTTAATTGCTTTTCCAAACATTTTATTCTATCAAAATTTTATCCCTAAATCTCTAAGGTAGATTTAATCAACCTAGGACCCTATTAGTCTATCTTGACTCCCTTAGGAACTATTGGCGCCCATTACAAGAAATTTGGTCCTAAGGTCCTTATCAGGACCTTTAGGAGTTTGAACCAATACATTATGTTTATCATTGCAAAAGGCCATTATCGGCATTAAAACTTCCAAATTGAGTCCATTGGACCCATGAGTGATTCCATCATGCTTCCTTGGTGTCTTCATTGCCTTCATCTCCTTAAGTGCTCCTGCACCATACTCCCCCTATGGAAAAGAAATTTTGCCCCAAAAGTTAAGGGGTCTTGTTTTCACACCTCCTAGCTTTCTTGAAGGAGCTCTGCAAATTTTTCCTCTCCTAGGAATCTGTTGCAAAAACAACTCCTTATCCTTTTTCTTTGAACCTACAACAACATTGTTAGAAATATGAAAATAAATCATATTATTAATGCTATCATTTGACTATTGTTTGGGACAATCATCATAGATTTGTTTGGACTGTCCTTCCTTCTACATTTTAAGGTCAAAATGACCCCTGTTCCTACCTTCCATGTATAGACCTTCACCATATTTTTATGGTTCCACTAGAGGACACAAAAAAGTCCCCACCAAGACACCATTAGCTACTCGATTAGCTTGCAAACTTGCCAAACCCCTACAAGGACTTCCTGTCCTAATTTCGATAGTAATTTGTTCTATTTTCTACACCAACAAAGGCTCTCTAGTCCTCTTCTCCTTCATCACCAATCTTCTCTCTTCATAATATTGCAACTCAATATACTCCTTACCAAAATAAATAACCCTTGACTCATTTTAACTACTACTTTGCAAAGGTTTGAGGGTGAAAGCTTTACCATCCTTGTGAATGATGTAGATGTTCTCATAACCATGATGAATGGTTCTTCTCAAGTAATTCCAGGGCCTCCCCAAAAAAACATGACAACAATTCATGGGGACAATGTCACATAACACCTTGTCCCTATATTCACCAATGACAAAATATACATAGAATTATTCCCTAATCAACATACTTTTCTCATCACTCACCCAAGAATCCTTATAGGGTTTGTCATGAGGGAACTTCTAAAAATTCAATTTATTAACCATCTCGTATGAAACTAAATTATCAAATGAACCTGAATCTATTATCATTTTGTATACCTTACCTTGACTTAAACAATTGGTTCTGAAAATTGATACATCTGGCCTTCTTTGCTATTGTAACATGACTTTATTTCACACCATAAGACATTCCAAAACTTCAAGATATGTCATGATTATCCTTCTTTCTCCCCCTCATTATTCATCTTCCTCATTTTAATCTTTGTCTTGTGTTAAGGTTACCCTCTTATCAGTTCTCCTTGTATCCTTTTCTAGACACTTGTAGAAAGGATGCCCTTCCTCTCCACAATTGTAAGTTTCCCATTAAAGTTACTGGTTCCTCTACAAGCACCAAATCTTCTACCACCTCTTAGTCCACTTCTTTGATCTACCATGGGCTATTGTAATTATTTCTTTGACCTTGAATTTTTTTATGCTTGCTACCTCTGCCCCTATTAGCATGGTCTCTTCCACTTCCTTGTCTCTCTTGCTTCCTCTTTAACTTGTCCTCAACCCTGATGGATAGCTTATAACACTCTTCCATTGTACTAGGTGTAGCAAGACTAAGTTCATCTTGTATATTTAACCTTATCCCACATAGGAATGTTTCCACTCTCTCCTCCTCATCGTCATCATGTGCAACCTTGATATCAAGTTTATGAAACTCCTCTGTGTACTTTTGGACATCCATGTCCTTTTGCCTCAAACTTTGCAACTTATTGTATAACTAAACCTTGTAGTCCTTAGGAAGGAATTTATCCTTCATCTTTTCCATCATCCTTGGTCATGAAGTGATTCTAGGCATTCCCTTCTTCCACCTATCTGCTTGTAGGCAATCCCACCATAGCAAATCATGCCCTTTCAATCTTGATTTTGCAATCTTAACCTTTTGTCCATCTACCACATCTTCACAATAAAAAATGTTCTCCACTACACTAAACCAGTCAATCAACTCTAACTCATTCATTTTCCCATCATACATGGGTATATCAGACTTACCCTAGCAGTCATTTCCTTTAATGGCTTTAACCAACTTAGCCATTCTTGCATTATTTGAGTCTAACTCTTCTCTTCGTGCTACTTATTCCTCTTCATATTAATGATCTTCTTGATCATTGTTCCCTTTCTTCTTATTAAATTCTCTTCTCATCTTTTCCATTTCTTCCCTCATCTTCTTGTTTTCCTCTACTTGTTGTGCCACAAGCTTGGCAAGTTCAATGTTTGTCATTCTAGGAGGCATACCTTGAGCCTCTTCATCAAATGTTTCAAACTCTTCTTCAGACATATAACTTATCCCTTTCCCAAAGGATACTACTATGCTCTAATACCAATCTAATGCAGAGGCAAGGGGTTTTCCAAATATTAAGGTCTTCAAGAGTTCTACAAAAGTAGAGACTAGGCAAATTACCCTAGGAACCCCCAAATGCATCATAAGGCTCCAATGAAATAAAATAAATGAAAAGAACTACCCATTTCCTCTAGCACCTTGAATCAACTTCCAACATCATTCCACACTTTCTCCAACTAGTTACAACCTCCCAAACTGGTCCAACACTCTAATCCACTCTTAAGCCCAAATAGGCCTAGTAGCTTTCAAATTGGGTAACAAGTCAAATAACTCCAAATATTCCCAAAGAACTCCAAAATATAAAGGTATATTCAAATACCCTTTTTACCCTCTTTAACATATATCAAAACTAGGTATGGTTGTTTTGGACCATCAACCCCAAAACTTGCTGCCCCATCTTTTGTTCCTAGACCAAATTGGTCACTTTTCCAAAGGAACTACTAATAATTCTTACTCTATGATTTGATAACCTTGGAAAGTCTCTTATAATTATCCCAAACCACAAATTTTTTCATTAATTATAGAATTGACCTTTCCATATAGGAAAATTACAAAACCCTCCTTGAATGAGCTTAAAAACTAGGGCCTCCTCAATACCCTATCAAAAATCCCTTCTAGAATTGACCAAGAAAATTTCCACCATGTATTAAACCCATAGGATTGAATTAATTCATAAAATAGGGCCCTCATTAAGGAAGATGTGCTACTGCTATAGCCATGGCACCAATTCCATGCCCCTTTCTTCATAATTTCTTGGTGATCACCTACATATATCCATTTATCTGCACATTTTAGGTTAGGATGATATCTTAAAGCATATTTGGGAACCATTCCATGATAATACAATGTATAGCATTCATAGAATGGCCCCAAACATTCTAAAATTAGTCAAACTGTCAGAAATTCAAAGGAAAACTAGGACACTCACCATAGATTTAATGAAATCAGAACTCCAAAGATTTTCTAGATCATTCAAAACATTTCTAAAAAGACTTAGGAAGTTTATTCAACCATTAGATGATGAGTCAACATAAGGAATTCAAGAATTCATGCACTTACAACCCAAAATTTTGCATAAATTAGACTTTTATTACATTTAAAAGCCACACTCCGTACAACAAACCTTCTATGCCCGTACAATGACCTTCCATGGATTTATAAGACTCCTAACTACCATCTCAACTAATCAAAGTAGTTGGACCTCTTAACATATTGTAATTACACTGGGTTTTGGCTTTTCCCTCCAAAATAAAACTAACCATTAATATTTAAAAATTTCAATTTAAAACCTTTGTTTAATTATTTTTCCAAACACTTGATTCTATCAAACTTTTATCCCTGATTCTATAAGGAATATTTAATCAACCTAGGACCTTATTAGTTTATCTTAACTCCCTTAGGTACTATTGGCCCCCATTACAAGAGATTTGGTCCTAAGGTCCTTATCAGGACCTTTAGGACTTTGAACGAATACATTATGTTTATCATTGCAAAAGGCTATTATTTGCATTAAAACTTCCAAATTGAGTCCATTGGACCCATGAGTGATTCCATCATGCTTCCTTGGTGTCTTCATTTCATTCATGTCGTTAGGTGCTCCTGCATTAAAATGTTTTCATAAATAATCCATTTTAGTACTTTGAAATCATTTTTTAATATTTAGACCTTTTGATCTACTAGATTGAAATCATTTAAAGCTCTAAATACAAATTGTTTAAATCCCTAAATTTATATTTCTTAAGTTTTGGGTTTAAGTTGTTTGACAATCTGAAAGAAATGGTTTTAAGTTTGTAAGCTCAATCTACATGAAAATAAAATCTCATGGTTAGTATGGGACTTACTTTATGTTCATTATTTTCTTATCATAATTTAAAATCTTGGAGATGTTTATGTTGGTCTCTAGGAGGTTCGCACCTAAATAGGGGCAATCAAAAAGCTTTGCAAGAGTAGGACATGGTACACCTTGGAAAGAAATCTCTAGGATTTTAGAAGCCAACTCTTCATTCTTGTAAGGAGGGAGGGAGAGAGAGAGAGAGAGAGAGAGAGAGAGAGAGAGAGAGAGAGAGAAACTAAGGTAGTGATCCACCAAATATTTTGCAATGCTTTACAAATCCATGATTAAAGCTTCACAAAAATTTGGAAACTTTTATTTTAGAGATGTATTTCTTTAATGGGTGCACATAATGTGGGATAAGGGGTCCAAATATAAGAAGATAAATCTTTGTGAATGTGAGATTCTTCCCAAAAATGGACATAGTATAGGGAGGTTTTCCTTGAATGGAACCCAAAGAAGAGACGCATAAGAGTCCTCTTGTCTACAAACATAAATGTTTCCTATAGAGGTCAAATGTGAGAACCCACACTCGATTAGTTTTCCATTTGAAGGAATAAACTAAAATTGGTACAATTCATCATCTATTTTAGAGAAAAATGAAAGAGCAAGGTTACTGCATGTTCATCTATTCTCAGAATAAGTAGAAGATGTAAAGACCAACATAGAGGAAATCAATACAAAACACTTCCATTAATTAAGGAAGAAAGGTGACATAGGCACAATCTTCACATATTATTAAAAGAAAATATGCTAAGGCTGGAAATAAACCTGCATATTACAAATATTATAGTATACACCCTAGAAAGATAAAGGTCATGGCTCAAAGATTGAGAAAGACTCATAAATAATGTGAAATTTAATCTTATGGATTGATCTATGTATATGGATATCTCCTTCAATATGGACATGTATTTACTTTCAAGGTGAACCATGGGTTTATATAGGTGCCTTCCTTGGTAGTCATGTAAAAATCATGTTGCCCTTTTTTTTGGCATGATCCTACTAGTGCCCTCTTTTGAAAATATTTTTCACCATTTACCTTTAAGGCTTCTAGTTACCAACTATCTCTCCTCTAGGCTTTTTTTCCATCTTGAAGATGGAGTCACTTTATTTTCCTTATTTTATCTTCTTTCAATTTTGTGTGGAAATATTTTCCCAATTGAGAAATATTTTATTGGGATTCTCCCTAAAGTGGATAGATGGATATTGGCACATGAGGGAGTAGGCCCTAACTCATTATTAGAATGAAACAGTTTGTTGGGGGCATGTGTTGCAATAATGGGTATTTTGGGGGCTCCTCTATTAAAGTTGGGTAGAGGGCATGTAGTGTTGACATGTGGCAGCAAGGTGGGGATTGCCTAAGTTGGTTTTTTATAAGTACTAGAAGGAAATGGCCAAGGTCACAATGGATCATTGATACCTTTAAGAACCCCCCTAGGAATAGTAGAAAAACATTGGCAAATTTTTTGGTACTCATCATAGTCAAATGTAATTATATAGGCAAATTTTTCATTTTCCATCTAAACATATAATTAATGTTATTGGAAAATAATTTGCATCGACCAATATTAGTGGGAAATTATCAGTGAATCATTATTTTCCATGTGCTAGAGAAATGCATTTCTGTTGGTGATTTTTAGTTGTATTCAAATAAATGTGATAAATAATTTGGTGATTCAAAGATGTTTTAATGTGAATGATATTTTTTATTGGCAATTTTTGTTGTCGTACAAAACCAATGAAATCATTTTATTGGTGATATTTACTTAGTGTACACAACAATAAAATATTTCTTGGTGAATTACGCTTTTCTATAAACACTCATATAATCATTATACTTGTAAATTAAATAAATATACTAGAAAATTACATAAATATAAAAAAGTACAACAATTTTGATAGTCAACAAATTTTACATAATATGTAACATTACAAAAAATAGATTTCTTCTGCAATAACCATTTGATGTGATGACAATATTATATGATATGACTTCTTTATTTTACGCTATGCGAACATGTGTTCCAATTTCATTGTTTCACAATATTACAACTGTGATGAGACATTATTTGATTTGACAGATTATCTATTTTTACTTCATGTGCCAATTGAAAACCAAAAGGATTTATAGCTCCAAAAAAACATTAAGTTTGTGCATAATCTGAAGCTAAATATTTTTATTTATTAAGGTTTTACATCTGAGTAAATGGTATTAAATTCAAATTGTTTAGACCTTAATCCAATGATGTTACACAGATCAAATTTTAATCAAATTAGTTGATATGAAGATAGTGCTATTTGATATGGCTTCTTTACTCTTTAATATAATTAATGCAATGTCATGTCTTTAAGTTAATATCACCTTTTTTGGTTGCCAATTTGTCTGTCATCTCTGCACAATGGTATCGATAACTGTGACCATGTCAACACGTACCTAACATAAATCATCATATAGTTTTAAATGTATTATTCAGACTGGTCGATGAACATAGATAAATAGCTTAAGTTTTATTTTAGCCCCATTTTCTTGAAGGAAATGAGTTCTCCAGGAAGTCTCTAGAATGAAGACACGTATCAAGTCTTAACCTCCACCTTAACTGTGATTATCTTGTAAGAAATAAATGTCTTTTCAGTGACCATGTGACTGTAACATTCTACTGCCATCCACTCATCATGCACGATTTCCAAATTGGTATTCTATGAAATATATTACTAATCTCTCACACTCATGCATTTATGGGAAAGATTTACTTGGAGATACAACTGATCAAATTTTTTTAAAGAACATTTTATTTAATACAACTAAATAAGTAATAAATAATTTCTAAGTATCAATCATCGACTATTTATAGATGATCTTGGTTCTTTCTTCTTCAATTTTCTTTTGGTAGATAAGTGTCTGAGCTGGTTAAAATTCTAATTTCAGCCTTTTGTTTTAAGGTTTTAGTTTTTAGGTCTCTAGAATTTTTTCTTCTACTTTTAAGGTTTAAATTTTTAGGTCTTTATAGTTTTAATTTGCATCTAGTTTGAAGGTTTAATTTTTTAGGTCTTTACTCTTTAGGTTTTGGAATTGTAGATAGACACTCCAATTCAACTAAGATGCACATCCATGGACAACCAGAAGCCCTATTTGGACATGATCCCAAATGTAATCCTCACTTTCATTTGTAAGCAAGTTGGGCTTTTTACAAATGTTATTGTGTTCATGGTGCTTAGATGAGATTTCCTTCAAAGTGATAAAAGATACCATCTTAGTATGGGCATTGCATCTTGGTTCTTGGCTTCCCTTCTCAACCTCAGAGGATACAAGGTGGACATGCTCATGTTGGTGAGTAAGGTGTTTAAAGAAGAATTTTTGGTGGACGACATTCATGTCACTATTTTTGCAAAAGTAGGGTGGGGATCCCTTGGGATAGTAAAATACCCAAGCTTCTCTAGCCAGGTAGTAATTTGTAAATGCAACCCTTCCTTTTGAACATGAATGCACAATAGTTAATGCGACATCAGAAGTGGGCATAAATTGGGAGGGATTTTCTATAGAAATGGTAGCTCCTTGATGATTTGGTAGATTTGGACTATAGATGAATCTAAGAACTCTTTGAGGTTATACTCTCTTGATAATTCTTCATAGACCCTTGGTGGTCCACTGGTCCTCATGACCGATCACCTTGTGCTTTGCCTCTGGTTTCTTCAAATGGAGGGTTTCCACTGTGTTTTTTTAATTTTATTTTTTATATCCTCATACAACCAGTGCCCTAGTGGAAACAATATTTTTTTGGGCTAGTGCCTCTTATTCCCCAACCCCTCATTTTGGCTTTAAAGTTTTGGAGGGGGTTTGACTAATACTAGTGTAAATTTTTGAATGAATTAATGCAAATTTTGCTACTTTGACCAATCTACATTCATTTTAGCTTTCCTTTTTATGAATGTAAAAAAATGGTTTCCATTTCATTGTTTCACAATTAGCATAATCAATTTGAGGTGAAATGGCCAAAATTGTATGTAATATTTTATGGGAAAAAATGAATTACAATGCAGTACCCAGTAACCAGTTTTTAAAATTTTCAATCTGAAAATGAATCAAATAATTGTGATTTTGTGAATCATTAACATGAAATTATAATATAGTATAACAAAAAAAATTAGTGTATCCCTAATCTCAAATCGGTGAATTTCAAACTTCAGTGTTGCGAATCATCAAGATTATTTTAGTTTTTGTTTAAGTGTTTAATAATCTCAAATCAGGGTTTCTTTCTTACAAATTTTGTTGAGACATTGTATTACTTTCTTTCATTTCTATATTTGCATAGTTACTCTTGTCGAAGGGTAAGGGTAATTAATAATTATGTTTAACCCTAGTTTTGTCTTTGACTTAAGAGTTTATGTTTCTTCTTTCTCAGATTATCTACTAAATCATTCTTTGTTAAGGGTTTGAAATTAATTTTTGAAAAGAGAAGTTATCATGGAGTTTAAGAAGTTACTCATATGATCAGTTCCATGAAAAATTGGTTTCAGTTCCTAAGTCCTTTGTAAGGAACATTATATATGCTTTATCTTGAAACATTTATTGTTGTATAGAGAAAGAGATTGTGGGTTCATTTGATTTGAAATGATTCATTATACTTGTAGTATATTGTGCACATTATGTTAGGCTTTAGCCCTAACCAAGATAAACTTTTCATAGACTCACAAATACAAAGATGTTTAATAAACATTTATTAAACAGTTTTAAAATTGGGTAAAATGAATCATAATTCTAATAAATTAATAAATTATTAATTTATATGCCATATGAATGTGGAATACTGATTATAATTGAAATAATTATATCTTGAACAGATTTATTCTAATAGAAACAATTATTTAAGATCAGTCAATTGTAGTTTAATGATATTTTAATTGTTCAAAGTTCAAAAATGCTATCGTCACTTTAATTATAATTGTCATTGTTTAAAATATTAATTTTATTAATCATATATAAACTATTATATTTCTAGTGTCATTTGCTTCAACCACCTTCAAAAACATATGATTGTTAGCAATACTAATAAGGAATTTATTTGTCATAAATTAAGAAATACAAAAAAATTGTTAAATATTGAAAAACTTGTAGATGTCCTTTTTTCTAAAGTTCTCTTTTGAATTAGTTAAGAGTTACTTATTTTTAGTTATATTATATGAATTAATTGTGGTCAATGAAACTATAATAATTAATAGATTATTTTGAAGTTCTTTTTTCAATGTGTTAAAATTTCCTTGCTTTTGATTGTACTTTTCAAATTAGTGAGTAGTCATGTTCTTTAGTGGACTTATCATTTTCTAGTTATTTAGGTCAATTTAATGAGAATTGTGAAATATGAGTAGAGATTTCGATTAATAGGTTGATAATTGTATTGTGATAAGATTTTGGAAAGTAAAAAGAAAAAAATATGTTTTATGATACATGTCTATTTTTTTCAAATTTCTTTTGAATTTGATAAAATTACTCATTTTGCTTCACAAATTAATTATAATGCACTTTATAAAATATCAACACAAAATTCAATTTTAATAGATACATATAATAAGTTATGTAAAATATAGAAAGATACCATCTCTAATTTTATAGTACAAATCCTCTTTTTGCTAATTATTTTTTAGATTATTTACAATACCTTATTTTCATTATTTTTTTGTCCTACAAATTAATTTTAAGTAAACTTACCATTATCTAAATAAAAAATAATGTTATAAATTTATTTGTTTGTTTGTGGTATTTAATAATTTAAATGGATATTTTTTTATACCAATGAAGGTTTTTCATAACAGTTAAATAATGTAAATATAAATAAAATAAATAATATAAATCTATTTAAAAGATTAAAAAAATCTCTTAAAATGTTTATAATAAATTTATTGTTTATTCTAAATATAAAAATTTAAAAATATCTTTTAAACGTGAAACCAAATCAACCAATCATAATCATATAAATAATTTCTATAATATATTAAATTAATAAATAAATATACAAACTTTAGAAATATTCAAATGATGAAAAAATACTGACTTATGATTGGTTGGTTGGTGCAAAACTAATTCACTAATTGTGTACAAGTGAATGCAATAGTCTAGCCTACAACAAGTGCAATAATAAACATTGATTTAAATCTTAAAGTAATAGTTAAACATTAGAGATTGAATGTTCAGTTGATCCATCCAAGGGGAAATTGATCCAAAATATTAAGTAATAAGGACTTGGAAAATCAAGTTGTAGAGGTTGGAGAGAAAGTTGTAATTGAGAAAAAGGAGATTGTGCACACTATTCTCTATAACTTGAATGAGAAGTTTGATGACAGATTGGTAAGAATCCAAGGATTCAAATCTTTATTATCTAATGCTATATATAATTTTGATAGGGATAGGGCAGTGGAAACACCTTTATTTGATAAATGGATCCAAAGGGAAATTGAGCTAAGATTGATCCATCTTAGATCGAAGCACCACAAGGAGAGGCCACTAGCCATACTTCCAACCTATGGATTGGTCAAGTCTCTACATAAATTTTAAATGTTACCAGAGCATATAGAAAAGAGGATGAGAGATTTGATTGGTAACTTTAATGGGGTGACAGATACCCTTCTGCCAAGCATAATTGATCAACAAGAAAATATCAAGCATTTGTAGATGTGGAAGGATGAGGTAAAACAAAAAATTGATCCTCGTGTGGAGCTCATTTGTGAAGGCCTAGAAGCTGGTGTGGGTGGTAAAATTTTCACCTTGCAAAATCCTGGATTTTGAATAGTTTTTTATACCATTTTAGTTTTTTTACAAGTATTTTTGTGGCCTTTAGGGTGGAGGGTTTAGGGTTATGTGTCTAAATATTGAATTAACTCTAAGTATTATAATTTGTCATTACCTTTTTCAACTGAAGGATGGGTGTTTTTATCATTGTAAAAGGGGTCTTCTATTTTAAGTCCTAACACTTTAAAGTCATTAAGTGTCAACCCTTTTTAATATTTATGTTTCCTAAGTTTAATTCCTATAGGTCCATTCCCATGGTTCCTACTTTATTTTTCGCTAAGTTATGTGTTTAACATTATTGTTAGGTGGGACCCTTTATGTCTCTCAATGGGTGGCTATGTGTCATTCTATGATTTCCCTTGCTATCTCGTGATAACATCATAGTCTAGCTCATTCTATTCGTGGGATGACGAAAGTGTGTCATATGTCCCTTGTTGATTGGTCGGTGGTGTTTGTTTAGGCCTTTGGTTATTTTTGGCATCCCACTTGGTTAAATATCAGTTTATTAATGTGTTAATCATTCAACACATGGTTTATTTCTACGTTGATGTTTTTATTTATTAGAAAAGGTGCTCAGATGTTATCTTATGTTATCGTTTCTCTAAGGATGAAGTTTTGCAGAGATCTACAACTTTCATGATCCCATGATCAAAAGTGCTTAAATTTTATTTAGCGCGGGGTCACGATATGGTGCCATGTGTTTTGAGATAGTGAGTGACTAAGAGGTGGAACTAAGGTGAATGATAGGTGGTAATAGAGGGCAATAATTGGTTGGTTGAATTTGATGATAGATATTTCCATGTTGTAACTTTTATGTTAGGATTAACAAGACATAAATAACAATTACATGCAAAAATAATCAATATCAAAAAATAATAAACCACATAGAAGAGAACACAAGATACAAAGATTTAATGTGGTTCACCTAATCCCTAGGCTACCTCCACCAACAATGAGTCCAATATTATTATTATCTAGTGATTACAACCTGATAACAATCCACAATCCCTTACAACTCAATACCGTCGCAAGAATCTACTAAAACATACATCATAATGAAATCCCTAACCCTAATCCATTTTATACAAGCTTATTTTGTCTCTTTAGGGTTAGAATCAGTTACAACATGTCGGCCCAAAAATAGCCAAAAAATAGCCCCCCCCCCAAAAAAAAACAAAAAGTAAAAAATTCCAGTGAGGACGAGGGGAAAACCGTACAGTACTTCCTTGATCAATCACCACAAGATAACAGTTTCTGATTGTATTTACGTTAAAATTATTGCAAATTAAATGCTAATATTTTAGCACATAGGAAAATTCAACGATGATGTTTTATTATTAATGAAAAAGGTGATCGATAGTTACCAGTCTCTTGTGATTGTTTGGTGGTTAAATTGATGCATAGATCAATGGTCTGCGTGATATCGTAATCAAAAGTACTCAAAGTTTATTCTGTGCGGGATCATGAGATTGTGCCATGTATACTCAGTCAATGGATTTTAAAAGGATGGTGGATCAGAGTGATAAAGTGCTTTCTCCTTTGATGTGGTGCTTTCTTAATGGTTGAGTTTTGGGCCCACTTTCTTACATGCTAGCCAAATTCAGATTGACTAATCAAAGTCGTTGATATTGCTAGTATGTAGGGGATCAATGGTTGAGATTTGAACTCCAAAAATAAAGGTTTTTGAGTCATTTATTCACTTGTATGAATTAATGGTGGACATGATGAAATGGTGGACAAGATAAAATGGTGGTAGTTGCAGATGGTAATTAAAAGGCCCTTTTGATCCTTTCTTTGATTCATTCTGCATTCACCTAATATTATAAGGTGCTCTATATTTGTTGAAGTGATCGAAGGAGGTGTTGCTGTGCAAAATTTAGTATTGTTCTATGTGTAAAATTCATAAGTAGGGTTACAATCCTCTTATTGTTTTATTGAAGAATTATCTGGTTACATTACTAGAAATTGTGGGGAAAGGGTTTCATTTTAATGATTAAAGGTATTGGGGTAGTGATTTCTTGAAGATAGAGTAGAGTTTAGTGAAGAATCCTTGATTTTATTTAGGAAGCCCTAGTTTTTTTGTATCCAAATTATCATTGCATAGAACCCTAGTTTTAAAATGCCTCCATAAAGACAACACTTAGGCTAGAGGGATTACTTAAGGAGAAACATGTTTGATGATTTCTTGGACTAGTTGAATCCCTCAACCAATGATAAATATGATGGATTATAATTGATAAAAGGATGGAAAATTGGTGAGGGTTTGTATGATTAGGTCACACATATTTATGATGTTGCTTTTCCTATGACTGGGTTGGAATTATTTAGAATATGGTATGGGTAGTCAAACCTAGAAAAATCAGAGTCCAATGTATGGAAATATGATCTAGGGAGGTTTGTGGTTCCAAATGTGTTCATGGATGCAAAATTAATGTTGTCAATAGTAGAGATATATGATCTGGTGTCAAAAGTAGTAAGGGATAATCATGGAGAGCCTATTTTAAGAATATTCAAAGAGGATTTCCAAGAGGTATTTGGCACTTATGAGATAGTAGGATTCTTAGACCCTGTATACTTAGAGGCATTTACAATTCATTATACAAACACCACAGTGTTTTTTAGAGGGCATCTATTGCCATCTCATCTTGCAAAGGCCAGAACTACCATCTATTATATTGGGCCAAGTACTAGCGAGCCTTTTCTAATCAAAGCTTTTGCTCTATATTTGAGGGCCAGTTTCTACTCTTCATGTCAGTTGTTTGGATGTTCTATAATACCTATTGAGTATATGTATATGTCCATCCAAATACAACATCCAAATTTCATAAATATCTATTATTATATGTTATATATAATGGATAAGATTCATTAAGGATTGATTAATTTGAAGAAAGGAGAAGTAAATCATTTCTACTAGTATTCCTTGCTGATGCACATGTCTCTTTCTAAGAATGTTGATTACTTTGCACATTATATGAACCTACCAAGAGATGTAGATGGTGATATTGTGTTAGTGCAAACATGGAGCACAATGTTATCAAAGGAAAAAGAAGCTACTAGTTACCTAACATTTGATAACTACTTTCCATCAAAACTTAGGGCAAGGTTAATTATCAATCCACCAAGACTACCAAAATAGTTACTTGATTTTCTGAGACCTAAAGAAAGAGTGCTAGAAATTGGAGTTGATCAAAATTGGGCAGATGTTATTCCTTATAATGTCATCACTGTAAGAAAAGTATATGGCTATGGTGGTATGCCTTTTTTGTTTCCTTATTGTGTAAATCTAAGATTAGGATTTGTAGAGATTATGAGGAAAATTGACTGGATTCAAGAGAAAGAGCTAACAAGAAAAAACAAGGGGACCATTTTCCCCGATGTCACAATATTGCCACTCTTTGTTGTCAGTAAAGGGAGATGGGTCCATTTCCACAAGTTTATGCAACCTTATGCTATGGGGGTTAAGTATTCCTAGGCATAGTGATCCAGAAAACTTTTATAATTTGTTTAGGAAAATAATTAAGATGACATCAATTTCTCATGAGTTTAATTACTTGGGGGATTGTATTAGGAATATTTATGATAAGAGGTAGCAGGAGTAGAACAAGAAGAAGTGGTTGGAATATAAGTATTTGTGGGATGATTTAAAGAATATTAATCACATATATGGTCCCTTAAATACCATTAATCCTTTCTATAGGAAAATGGATAATGTATTTGGATACTTCCATGATTGTGTCACAACCTTGAGGAAAAATCTAGACATGTTAAAATCAAGAGATAATGTTGTTGCATTACAAAAGATTTTGCATACACCATTGGTTTCTTTAGGGCCAAGTGTAATGCTTTCTCAGGAAGCATCTGCAGCTCCACCTCAGGGAGAAGGAAAAGAAGAAGATAGACCTCTTGAGTATCCTCCTTTATTCATCAAGGTGTGGAAAAAGGTAACACATGAGCATGTCAATAGTGACAGTGATGACGAGGAGAAGAAGAGGAAAGGAAATAAGATAATGACATACAAAAGGAATCTTTCTCCACCATATACTCCTAGGAAATTGAAGGGAATTCACATTTCATATCTAGAGGATAGACCTAGGAGAGAGGTCACTCCACCTTCTTCACCACCTCCATTATCTAAAAAATGCAAAGGAAAGAGCAAGAAATCAAATCCAATTGTTATGTAGGGTGAGGATGATGAATCTAATGACTCTAAGGGTGAAAATTGTATCTTTATTCTTGAACATGACTTGTAGGTTGGGATACCATCCCCACCTATGACCCCTCTCCCTAATTTAACTTCTCTAGAGGTACAAGGAAAAGTCCAGAGGGATATGAGGAAGGAAGCATGCACTTCTTTCCTTGAGGATGAAAGTTTTGTTAAGACTACTGCATTCCAACAATTATTATGGAAGATGAATTTAGAAGAATACCACAAGAAACGTGAAGAAAGAAAGGCTCAAAATCCTAATAGATATGAGGAAGAGAATGAACATGAATTTGATTGGAGATGTATAATTATTTTGAGGCAATTACTCTAGAGGAGGGGAAAATAATGGTACATCAATTAGGGGTGTTAATTTTTCTAGAGTGGAATATTGTTGTTGTTGTATCTTTTGATATTGTAAGAAGAAGCGTGAAAAATCATGGAAATGAAGTAGAGAAGGTTGATCCTTCTATGAAGGGTACTTATTATAGTATCACGATTATGCTACACTAGCCATTTGGTCCTTGTCCCCAACTACACATAATCCAAATAGTGTGGCTATTAATCCAATTATGAGGGAAAGTTTCATAATTTAAAGGGTAGTAGATATAGAGGGAGTGGATGATACAAATATTGTGTTGGGGTCTACCAAAATGGAACATGATGTTACTAAGAGGGAAAAGGAGTAGACAAAAAAATATAGGTTGAGGTGTAGCCATTTATTTAGGGAATATGACAAGTCATCTAAAAGATGTACTAAGTTGGAGGCCCAAGTTACCTTATTAATTCAAAGAGCTGTAGAATTACACGCTTTGGTCCCTATAGGTGCAACTCTCCTTTCTTCCTCTTCAAAAGTAGTCCTCTCTAGTTCCAATATTGTAGCACCAATAGCAATAGACAAGATCACTTCTCCATCTTCCCCTATTCCACTAATTATTAAAGAAATTGAGTGTTTAGTTGATGCCTCTAAGGGGAAATGAAAAGAGAAAATAAGAGAATTAGAGGATAAAATTGTTGAAAGTGAGAAATCTTCAATTTATTGGAGAAAGGAAATAGTTCACACTATTTTGTACCACTTAAATGATAAAGTTGAAGAGAAATTGGTGAGTATTCATTCTTTCTACTCATTGTTGTTTGAAGTTGTCCATAATTTTGATAGAGACGAGGAGGTTGCTAAACCATTGTATGATAAGTGGATATAGAGGGCTGAGATTATAAGGTTGATAAATCTAGGCTCCAATCGTCATAAGGAAATATCTCTCAAGATTCATCCCACTTTCCTTTTTGTTAAGATATTGTGAGATTTTCAGATGCTTCCTGAACATATAGAAGGTAGGATGAGAGAATTGAAGAACAATGAAATGAAATGAAAGAGACTCTCCTACCGAGGATCATGGATCAAGATGGAAGAGTTAAATCTCTACAGGCATGTAAGGATGAAGCTAAGGCTAATATGGAGGCCAAGGTTAATGATATTTGTGATGATCTAGATGCAGGGAACTTGGAGGGAAGTATGGATAAGATCATCAACATGGGTATATTGTTTGACAATTTTGAGAAAGAATTAAATCAGTGTGTAGTCAAGTATACTCCTTATAGGTCCAAGTTTGATGAGGTCATGAAATTTGTGTGGTCCACAGATGAATAATTTTCCAACTAGGTAAAGGAGTACACTGAGGATTGAAGGGAAAGTAGTTAGCCTCTAACTATTTGATGTGCCTACTTTATGTTGTTACTTTTGTAGAACTTTCCATGTTTCTATTGGGAAGCTATTGGGCCCCACAAGATGCAATTTTATCCTCAAATATTTACAAAATTAAATCAATTACAAGGCACGTTTAGTTTATGCGGTTTCTAGTTTTGTCTCTTCTAAAGTATTCTTGTATGTCAAATGAATATATGAGATGTGTCTCCTCTGGTCTTTAGCTTGTTAATCCCTTGTTTCTATAAAAGGGAATCAAAGTCCATAAAACAAGGAGTTAGAATCATTTTTAATAGAGTTTATTATTTAGGTTTATCAGTAAAGCTTTATGCAATTTGAGCATTTTGTAAATATTTACAGAGAAAATAAAAAGAGTCAGTGGTGTTTCATTGCAGGTTTTGAGTCAATTCAAGTATATTTTGCATTGTATGACAAAATTAATTTTGAAGTTAATGAAAAAATATATTTATGGCCCAATTCTCTCCTTTGTGCAAATTCTATGTTAATACACTAAGGGACCACCCCCCAAGTTTTACAAAGCCTAAAGTGTAGAAGGATTTGTTGTATCCTTGCTAGTGGGTCCAAGTCCTGAAGAATTCTGATAGTTGGAATTGGCTTCTCCATAGGAATTGGAAACATCACTTGGTGTTTGTTTTGTTCTATAAACCTTATTTTAGGAATCAACACAAGGACATAAGGTGCATTTAGGTCGTAGGTGAAACAAAACCCATTTTTTGCAAAATTCTCCAAAAATGAGACACGTGTCCATTGTCGGTGTCATTGAACGCTCATATTATATATAGAAGAATTACTTTAGGTAAATTTTCAATTTGAAAATCTATAATTAATTAATTGTTATATGATTATTTGGGGACCATTGGACAATGACATGTCATGTGACAAGGGTGCAAAACTGGCAAAAAACAAAGGGACTCATGGAAAATAATAGTGGATACCAAAAATTGTTAGATGAGAACATATCAATGGCCTAGGGTGTATTTCATGCCGATTTAGGGAACGATAACCTTTTGTTGTGAATTTCCCCTAGAAATAGGATATGTGTCCTACTATAAATGATAAACAATCAACTAAGTGTAATTAAATTCTAAATTTGACTATACATTTAATTAAGGGTAATAATTTATAAACATTTGAGGAACAACTTATACGTTCAGAAATGTTGAGGAATGACTTATACATTTAGAAATGGTTTCTACATTGAGGAATGCAACAAAATCTCTATGTTCAGTCACAGTCTACTCAAATTAAAATTTTGGGCAAAATCTAGAACACCTACTTCTCGCATTTTTAATTTTTCAATCTCGTGGTTTATTGTTTAGATTGTAGAACTAGAATTAAGGTTTTACCATTCATCTTGAGGGTTATCATTTTTAGGCATGTAAATACTATTTTTATAATATTATTTTGAACCGATACCAATAAAAATGATGGGCAAACCGAATACCATGAGTACAAGTAAAACTATAAGCCAAGCGAAACTGAAAATAGACTTAACCAAACTTGTTAGAATAGAAGGTTCACTAATTAATACCATGCTATTTATGATCCTATTATCCATGAAGGAAGGGGAATCATGGAAATTAGATATTCATTTTCTAATAAGTGGAGAGATCCATAGAAGGAGGAAAACATGGTGTTTTTAACACAATCTTAAATGCAATGACATATAAACTTGCATCGTGGATTGTTGGATTGGCATGCATGGTGTTACCTGAAGTATTCCCTACTCCATAAATTTTCATGGTCTATGCCCAAAATTATGATGAAGATAGAAAAGAAACTTTCAATAAAAATACTCAAGAGGAAATTTTATCCATAATCAAGAGTGAATTTTCTCGTTTGTTGGACCTAGGGTTTTAAGTACAAAACTCAAAAGTTCACAATGAATTGGAAAAGTTGGTAGAGGATTATGAGAGAATAGAAGGAAATTATAAAGATTCATATATAAAAGGTCTAATAATTAAAGGTACTACATTGGATCAAGATCATAAGCCTCCTTATGATTATGGTATTTTTGTGCAATAGATTCATGATACTATTTCCTTGCTAACATTCTGCTTGGGATTGGAAAATAATAGCGAAGTGGGTTCCAACATTATTGAAATGATTTTTCATCTCCATTGTGTAATAGAAGCGGGAAGATATAATTTTATTGAGGACATTGTTGAATCCATGCAAGAATAATTAGTAATGATTAAAAGTGGTTCCCATAAGACATTTGGATTCACAACCTACTTGTGCTACCTTCTTCTAGAAAAGCATCGTGCAATATTTGAGACCAACATGCTTCACATTCAGGTCTATAAGATTGATGAGAAAACTCAGAACAAAAAAGAGTGTCCAATATATGAATGGACAAATAAGATAATGATGTGTGATAATTGAAATAACTGAAACCATTTTGTAGACTTCTTTTTCACACCAATGTATCATAAAATTATGAGCACTCTATTGGTGCTCTCAATTTGTTGAGATTACCAAGTTGAATTTTGTGAAGGAGCCCTTTGAAAATTTGAGTGGTGCCCTATTCTGGTCTTCATGCATTTAGATACCTTGTAATTTTCATGCTTTATCATGTGAGAAGGTATGTTCCTCACCTTTTTTTTAGCCTATATGATCATTTCTGGCCCCCTATTCTTCTGTTAGGGTTTAGGGTTTTTGGTCAATTTAAAATATTTTCAATAAACCCTACATTGTTATTTTTTGTAGTTACCTTTTTGGCTCATAAGGCCAAGGGTGTCATTGTCTTTAAAAAGGGGACCAATTTGTTAAAACCCAGCGCCATAAGTATTTAAGTGTGCTTCCTTTTTAATCTTTCGCACCTCAAGTTATAATTTTTCTTAAGTCTCTCCCCATGGCCTTTCCTTTTATTTCATTGAGTTATGGGTTAACTGTTCATGTTTGGTGGGACCCTTTAATTTTTCAAGTGGTGGGGTATGTGTTTCTTTCTATTTCACCTTGAAAATCCCATGATGATGTCATGGTCTAGACCTGGATGATCATGGGATGACGAGGCTTTTCCATCTATCACTTGTTCATTTATTGGTGGTTTACATTGATATCTTACATTATGTTTGATATTCCTATGGGTTAACAATCATATTACTAATACATCCATCTTTCAACACATACTATTTTTAATGGTGATATTTTAATTTATCTAGAAAATTGCTTGATGAATACTATGCCTCATCAGTGCTTAGAGAATAAAGTTCTACAAAGATAAAAAGTCCTCGTAATCTTGTAATAAAGATGGTTTCGTCTGGTGTGGTATCAAAAGATGGTGTCACGTGTCTTAGTTTTGTATGTGACTAGGAGCATGTAGCTGATATGTGTGACAGTTGGTGATAGATGGAGGAGGTTGATTGATCAAATTTAATAACAGAGTTTTTAAATGTTAGAGTTTCTAATTATATTCGGTTAAAATATTTTCAACTTAAGTGCTATTGTTTTAGCACATGGGAAAAGTCAACCAAGATGTTTTCATTCAATCAAAAATTTGATCAACTTTTACTTTATAAAGATGAGTTTTTGTTGTGAGCGATGATTAAAGAGAGGAAGGGATCGATAGTTCTCATAATCTCATGATCCAATTTAATCGATCTTTATCTAGCATGAGATCATGAGATATTGCCACTTGTTTGTAGTTGGCCAATGTTTTTGAAGATGGTATTGGATGACAAGGTGGTGACTTGGGTGTTTTTGTTTGTTAATTTATTGGTCCATATTCCATGTCAGAGGTTGACATTTAAATGGACCGATGATTGTCATTCAATTTTCTAGTAGGGAAAGGATCGGCGACTTTTCACACATTATTTTAACATGAAGTCAAGATGCACTAGACTAATATAGTGTGAGGGTTAGTGGATAGTGATTTAAAGCTAAAATGAAGGTAGGCCTTCATACTATCATGATATTTTCATAGGGCAGTAAGAAGGATTTTCTTAGGTAAGGACATATATGTGATGGGTTATTCATTTATGGGTGTTTGAGGTGGCGTGCACAAGAATCAAGGGGTCACTTATAGCTAGAAAATTTTGAATATTTTCAAGTTTATATGGGGTTGATAGCAAGGTTTGATATTGTAAAGGCAAAGATATGTAGAATATTGTTACACACAAATAAATTTTCTAGAGTTCAAGGAGTATAGTCATGATTTTTTTGCCAATGTGTATGAATTTATAAGTTATAAGTTCTTCTTTCCAGTAGAATTCATTATTTAGTGTATCTTCTTAAAATAGAAGTACTTCCATGATAAGAGAATTTAGCCCTCTAAGTAAGTGGTTTGGGGTCATGTTAAGCACCTTGATTGGGTCTTTACATGTATTTGGCTTTCTCCCTACTTTTACTTCTTCCAGGCACTTGATTTCTTCATTCTAGGTGAAATTAGGGTTAGGATCTCAAGGATTCTCCTTAATTTCCCTCTTCCATGGCTCTATTTTCTAGGTAGGATTCAAAAATAGGTCCTCCTAGCTTTCATCATAGTCATCATAGGATTTTATGTCTACCCCTAACATTCTGTCCTGATCTGATTTCATTTCTAGGTTTCTAGGCATCTCTAGGACCTCCTGACTTTGCTCTGACTGAATCTAGGCCCAGGGACAAATTCAAGGTTGATCTTGACTAGGTCAAGATCAAGCTTGAACCTGACTAGGTCAGGATCAAGGTTGAACTTGACTAAGTCAGGTCCAACCTTGATTTTTCCCCCCTCATTCAAATTTCTACAATCCAAAATTTTTGGGATTCGGGCTTTCAGGATATTTATTTTCCCGCCTCTAGGTTAATCATTTCAGGTTTCAGGATGGTAAATCCTTTAATTGCATTTAATCCAAGTATATTTTTTAAAGGTTAGGACCTAATTGGGATTTAATTCTCCAAGGTGGCCCCTCTAGAGGATTGTGCCCTAGTTCACTATAAAGGAGGCCTTCCTCTCTCATTTTCACATCACATATCAAGCAATTTCATGAGTGACCTCTCAAGTGCAAGCAAGTGAATTCAATCAAGAAATTTCAAGTCTTCAAGCATTCAAGTGTTCAAGCATTCATCCATCAAGGAGATCTATTGTTAGCTATTGAAGGATTCAATCTCTTTGGAGCCCCCTTTGATGATCCATCCTTCCACATTCATTCAAGCCTTCTCATATGCAAAGATCAAGTCAAGATTGGTGTTGAAGATCAAATATCATTGATTAGTGACATCCTACATTCATCCCACATCCATTGAAGCATTCCTACTTGTGGATTTGAGGATTCAAATCCTCTACAAGGACTTCAACATAAGCAAGGTGATTTGTTTCAATTACTTTGTTTATGCATACTATATTTCAATTCAATTTCAAGGTTAATTCCTAAATTAGGGTTTGACCAAGGCAAACCCCCTATACTAAAAAAACCCCCATTTTCTTGTAGGTATAGGTGTAGAATTTTAGATCTGAGAGAGAATTTGGATACCCTTTTCAGAAAACTTATGAGATCTACGAACATAATTCGAATCAAACTTCAAATAAAGAATGTAGTATTTGACCTTTTATGAGGGTCAAACCCGACCTGAGCTCATCTTGGAGAAAGATTTCTAGGTTTTCTCTGTCTCGGCATTTCTAGTCCAAAATAAGTTTTAGAATTGCCTGAAAGTACATAGAGACATCATAATTTAACATTTTCCAGATCTTCCCTAATTTGAGGTTAGTATTTGTATTTTAATTATTTCATACTCCAAGCATAAATTTCATTCATAGGGAAATATTGGATTTACTCTCTCTCTCTTCCATATTCTCCATAAATTGATTTGATTGTGTATTAACCTCTTGGTTGATCAAACTAGATCTCTTCATTGGGAATTTGGGTTAGGAGATAGATCTCATATTTCCCACCTTTTCCTTTTACATCTGAATAGTGTTGAATCCATTTTAACCCTATTCATTTTGGTGAACCCGACGAGCTTACTCTCTTTCTTTTTGATGTTAGATTTCCTTTTGTCTTATTATGTGTGTTCACCTTCCCTATTCATTTTGGTGAACCCGACATACTTACTCTCTTTTCTTTTGTGGAATTGGATGCCTTCTTGTGCTTGTATGCACCCTAAAATGGTCACCTAGACTTTGTGCCCCATTCTTCATTTTATCAATATTGGAATTATTTTATCAATTTTCTAAATCAATGATTTTTAATATTTTTAATTCAAATCAATTTATTTGATCAAATTGTAATTAATTCAAATATTTTAATATATTTCCCAAGTTTTATGTAATTGAGAGAACTTGCTCCCTTTTAATTAAATAAAAATCCCTTTTAATTCAATAAAAATCTCTTTTAATTAAATAAAAATCATTTAATTAAATCATCAAGTCATTTATTTTAAATCTCATTTTAATTAAAAGAATAAATCTCTTTTAAATAAATAAATTTTTTTTTAATTAAATATTGGAACCCACTTTGCTAAAAATAGATAATAAAAAATAAAAATAATAAAGTAAAGTGCACTTTCCTATGAGATACAATCTTTTGACTTTTTGAAAAAGGTTTTTGCCTCTTAATCTCTTCCACACATCTTTTTGCCTCTTGAGAATCTTGAGCACATGGATCAACCAAGATTTAATCTCCACCATTGCTCATTTCTTTTTGCCTCTTAATCTTGACCGTCCATTCATTTCTAAATTCCTTTATAAGGAGACTCTCTCCTCATTCTTAATCATCCATCTTTTGCATAATCCATCTTTTGCATCATCATCTCTTGCATTATCATCCTCTTGCAGTCTTCACATCTTAGCATCTTGGAATCTTGGAGTCTCTCAATCTTGGCATCTTGGAGCTATGGTATTCTTAGATCTCTCATATTGAAGCATTGCATCATCATTTTCATTTTCTTTCTTGCATCTAGCTTAATCCATCTAGCTTAGATCTACTTTCATTTTCATTTGCATGCATATTTGATAATCATGGAGACTAGAGTTCTTGTCTTTTCTCTTTGAATCTCTCATTTTATGGTGTACTTGCATGGGCACAAACATAGGTCAAATCTGAGGGTCTCCATTACAAACCCTTGCACTCCATGAATAGAGAGCTATGAGTCGCTATTTGAGATCTCATTCTTGAGAGATCTTGGATGTAATGATTCATAGAAGTGTGGCAACATTTTAGCACACATTTTTTGGTGCCCACCATGGGGAAACCCACTTTTACATGCTTGTTTTGGTTATTTTTGGAGCTAACCCCCTTGTGCAGATTTGCTTGGAGACTAAAACCCTAGATTTTTAAAGATTTGATCATATCTCCCAAAAGGCTTGGTGTTTTGGTCTGAATTTTTTTTTTCAAGTTGGTGACATATCAGAGAAGCTCCAATAAAAAATGAAGTCATCTTGACCTTTATGTCTTTGATGCTTATGTTAGAATCTTTCCACATTCCAATTCGATATAAATCACATTCATATCTTCATAGTTGTGCTTGTGACTAGTGATGGTTGTGTGATTTTTTGATGTCTATTAATAATGGCCCAGTGATGAAAATAAGTTCTTTGACATTCTCTAATGAATGATGAACACAAGATCCTATAGTTGCTCTGTTGCAAGTACACCTTTGCATTTTCATGTAGCTTGCATTGTTAGACTTCATATTAAATTTGCATTTTTAGGTTGCATTATGAGTTTGAGAGGGTTTTCCTTCATCTTTCTTTTGGACACTTAATCAACTGTGATCATGTTTTGATCTTCATTTCCTTATTTTCTTTCGTGATCTCAATCAAAATTTCCCATCTTAAACAGTTGATTAATTTTTGAGGCATTCTAATATCTTGAGGTAGATTATATTTCTTCTCTTCATTTCTTTCCACATCTTCCAACCTTCGATCTTCCATTCGCTTTCATCCCACTTCTTTTCTTCTAATTCAACCTTGGGGCATAATCTTTGATGATCTACCTTGGTTCTGTGATTCTTATATCTTTCATCTTGCATCAAGAACCTTATCTTTAGTCCGATTTGATCAAATTTATCGATTTACTATTTCTCCTTTATCTCATTTTGATTTCGATCATGAGGGAGCAGTACCTATCAAACTTCAATCTTTGATTTAATTTTATCAATTCAATTCTTGCTTGAGATTTGTATCTCTTATTTGAGACTTGACAATTACCTATTTACAACGGTGTTGGCCTTGTCTTTTTCAATCAGCTTATCTTTATCCTGGCGTGTTCCCAGAATGATCACATGTCTAGATTGTTTTGTGATCCCAAATCGGCCTCACATTTCAATTTTTCTTTGGCCACATGTGTTCCCAGAATGATCACACATCACCCAAAGAGGGGCAAATGTATGCACCCTAAAACGGTCGCCTAGACTTTGGGCCCCATTCTTCATTTTATCAATATTGGAATTATTTTATCAATTTTCTAAATCAATGATTTTTAATATTTTTAATTCAAATCAATTTATTTGATCAAATTGTAATTAATTCAAATATTTTAATATATTTCCCAAGTTTTATTTAATTGAGAGAACTTGCTCCCTTTTAATTAAATAAAAATCCCTTTTAATTCAATAAAAATCTCTTTTAATTAAATAAAAATCATTTAATTAAATCATCAAGTCATTTATTTTAAATCTCATTTTAATTAAAAGAATAAATCTCTTTTAAATTTTAAAAATCTTTTAATTAAATATTGGAACCCACTTTGCTAAAAATAAATAATAAAAAATAAAAATAATAAAGTAAAGTGCACTTTCCTATGAGATAGAATCTTTTGACTTTTTAAAATTTTTTTTTGCCTCTTAATCTCTTCCACACATCTTTTTGCCTCTTAACCATATCCATTGATTTTGCCTCTTGAGAATCTTGAGCACAGGGATCAACCAAGATTTAATCTCCACCATTGCTCATTTCTTTTTTCCTCTTAATCTTGACCATCCATTCATTTATAAATTCTTTTATAAGGAGACTCTCTCCTCATTCTTAATCATCCATCTTTTGCATAATCCATCTTTTGCATCATCATCTCTTGCATTATCATCCTCTTGCAGTCTTCGCATCTTAGCATCTTGGAATCTTGGAGTCTCTCAATCTTGGCATCTTGGAGCTATGGTATTCTTAGATCTTTCATATTGAAGCATTGCATCATCATTTTCATTTTCTTTCTTGCATCTAGCTTAATCCATCTAGCTTAGATCTACTTTCATTTTCATTTGCATGCATATTTGATAATCATGGAGACTAGAATTCTTGTCTTTTCTCTTTGAATATCTCATTTTATAGTGTACTTGCATGGGCACAAACATAGGTCAAATCTAAGGGCCTCCATTACAAACCCTTGCACTCCATGAATAGAGAGCTATGAGTCACTATTTGAGATCTCATTCTTGAGAGATCTTGGATGTAATGATTCATAGAAGTGTGACAACATTTTAGCACATAGTGCTTTCCTTTTATCTTGTTAGTATTAGATTTTTCCTTTGAGTTAGATCTTGCATGCTAATTAGATTTGATATTCATGCTTTATGTGTCTTTAGTTTAGTTCATTTGCATTACATTAGTTTATGAGCTTTACTACCACTAGTCCTACTTATAATATTCCAGTTAGAAGAAGTCGTAGAATCATGGGTGCCTTTGATCCTGAATCTTCCTCTCCTTTCCTTAGGATCCCAGATGATAACTTGATTCTTCATGATTCTAATCCTACTATGGAGAAAAACTCTTCTCACTCATCTCATGATGAGGATGATGCTTTAAGAGTTCCTCCTGAGCAAGTCCAAAAACTTTCCACTGAACTTGATAAAATGGGCAGTTGGCTTCTTCAAGAGAACCATAATCAAGATTCCATTCAAGATATAGAGGCTCTTAAGAAAGTTCTCCATGATAGTGATCAAGGTGTTAACCTCTTGTGTGGTATTACTCACCTTGTGCATTCAAATGTTAAACCTTTAGTTCAAGAAGCTCAAGATTTAGGGTTGATTCCTCCTATCACTAGTGTTGAACCTCCTTCTAATCCTTTACCTAGTATTCCTATCTATACTCCTCCTTTGGTGACTGTGATGGTTCCCTCTATTCCTATGAGTGTTCCTCCTATGTCCCTTCCAACATCACAACCTTCATATCATAATGTTCCTTTTACTTATTCCAATCTGCTTCCAACTGTAGTTCCTAGTGTTCCTCTAGTTGTGTCTTCTATTCCTGCAGCTTCTTACACTTTACCTAGTGTGTTTAATGTTGCTACTCATCCTATTTCCTCTAATGATTCAACAATCATCAGTTTGTCTCAGACTGTGTCATCTTTACAACAACAACTGGCTTCTTTAACTCAAAAAAAGTTTAGTATTCCTACATGTGACATGGGAAGTCCCTTGTCCCGAGACATCATTCATAATTTTGTTCCTCAGCAAGGTGAGATGCCCCGTCTTGAAAATTATAATGGAAAAGGAGATCCTCTTCATCATGTTAAAACATTCCAAATCCTTTGTAGTGATTATGCTCATGTATATAGGATTTTAGCCAAACTATTTGCTAGAACTTTCCATGACAAAGCTTTACAATGGTATTGTTCTTTGCCTCCTTATTCTATTGATTCCTTTCCAGAACTTGCTAATGCCTTTATTCAACAATTTCAAAATAATATTGGCCCGCAAGTGTCTTTGACTGATTTGATGCATTGTAAACAAAATACTAAGGAAAAATTGACTAAATTTATTGGTAGATTTAAGCATTTGCATGCTTATATTTCCTATCATGTTCTTGATATTGATATTCAACGTATGTTTATTTCAAATTTGCAAAAGGATATTAGAGATAAGATTCTTCTTACTGAATTTACCTCTTTTCAATGACTTTGTGCAGTGCTTCATCATTATCAATTACAAGTGAGTCAATTTGAGAGCAACACTCCAATGGCTCCTGTTCTAGTTGATAAGAGTGATGCTGCTCCTAATCCAAACAAGTTTAAAAAATTCAACAACTATGTCAAGATAAACAAACAAGCGAATGCAGTTGCTGATCAAGTTGTTGTTGCATCTCACAATGCCACTTCTGCATCCACTACTTTTTGATTAAATCATGTGTTTACTACTCTTTATGAATCTTTACATGCTATTATGAATATGTTTTTAGCTACTAATATGATTACTTTACCTCCTATTCAACCTCTTTTACCTGCTACGATTGCATCTAAATATTTTGATCACAATACTTTTTGTCAATATCATCATCAGAATGGTCATGAAACTGAGAAATGTTATTCTTTAAAACATAAAGTTCAAGATCTAATTGATTCTAAGGCTTTATCTGTTGATAATTTGGATAGTAGTGGGAATAAATCTATCTCTCCTCCTAATCAAAACCTTCAAATTTATACGAACCATTTACCTACGCATGATACTAATACTATTGCTCAACCATCTGCTATGGAAATTATATATGATTCAAAGATGGATGATCTCAATCATGTTGTTAATCAAGTGGAGCATGTTGTTCAATCTGTATCTCCACCTCAACCTCAACTTCAACCTCAACCTCAAGTTCAATCTCAACCTCGACCAAAACTTAAACCTAAAATGAAAACTCAACCTAAACCTTGACAATAATTTAAGAATAAAAGACCTCGGGAACTTTTGATTACCTTTGATGACTCTAAGACTATTAAGGCTCCTGATGGTCCCCTTTACATTGCTGCTAGGATTTCTCAGATACCTACTCGTGGTTGTCTTGTTGATCCTACATCCTTAGTCAATGTTATCACTGAAGAAAATATTTTTATGAAAAGCTTACAACATGACTTTTATGATACATCGGATGTGTGGATTCAAACTTGCAATGGTTTTCTTTATCCATCCTTTGGTTCTATTACTTTACCAGTTGAACTTTGTGGAAAAATTGTGAACACTACCTTTTTTGTTGTTCCTACTTCTAATCAATTTCAAGTTAAGCTAGGTTTTCCTTGGTTATCTACCATGCATGTTGTTGCTTCACCTATCCATAGGTTTGTTAAGTTCATTCATGATGAAGAAGTGAATACGATTAATCATAGTCTATATCAACCTTCTAGGCCTAGAGATTGTGCTACTTTGGATTTCTTTTGGCCTTCATTACCTAATTCATGTCCTCCTCGACCTGATAATCTTTTTCGATCATATCAAGCTTATAAAAATTGTAAAATTATTGAATTAAGTTCACCTCCTAGGGATCTTAATCATGGTCTTTTACCTACACCCTCGATACCTCCGTTAACTATGACTTCTAGCTCAGTTAATCAAGTTCCTTCTACTGAACCTATCAAAGATCATGTGATTGTTTCTCCTATGGTTAATAATCCTATTGATCTTCCTAAAGAACCTGTGAAGGACCCTATGACTATTCCTCCTAGTTCTCAACCTATTTCAAATAAATCAAAATGAAACCGATCTGCTAATGAACGTCATAAAAAGCATCATGCTCATGCTAAAGCTCAAAGATCTTTACCTTCTATAGATAAACCTAGGCATAATATGGTAGAACAGATTGTTACTAATAATGATGTTCACATGCATGATTATGATGAGTCTATTCATATCTTAGATCCTATTTTGATTAATTTGGATGAAGAAGATACTCTTGATGATACTGATGATGTTAATGATGAATATGAAACTATTGACATTGACATTGATTTACCTAATATGCTTTCATCACAATTGACTCTTACAACTAGTGTCGAACATAGTGATTCTCAAGAAGATTCTTGTTTGGAACTGGCTATCATTCCTACTGTGTTGGATATAGTCCCTGTTGTGAGTTACCCACCTTCCCTAAATGATATACAACGAGATGGGGAAAGTAGGTGGCACACTTGATTGGCTTGTCCTTCATGGTAGCTTTATTGTGTGCTTTCCTGTTGTACTATGCTTCTCCCGTAATGTGATTGCTAAATGTTGTTAGATTCTTTTATACAATCCTTGTTACTCAGTTGGTGCAAGGTGATAAAGGAGTCAAAATTGTTGTTCAAATTCTTCTATATGTATCTCTATTCTTCTATGTGTTGTTCAATGTTATGTTGTAACTGTGCTATTTTTCATAAATGTTTACTTGTGTAATATGCTTGTATTCGAGATATGGTAGCACTAATTATTTTTGGTCTACATGTCATGGTCCGAAAAGATTCTCCTTCGTATATCTTATATGATCTTTACTCCTTTGTGATTGTAGTTCTACTTTCTTTGGGGAATGATGTTAATTCATTTGCAATAATATCATATATATATTATCTTATGATCATACTAACCCCATGGTAGGTAGATCCCTTCTGTGTTCTCTATATGTTTCTATGATATTTCCCTTGATTTGTCTTCATCTGGGGGCATCTGGATGTGGAAATGTAATCAGTGGAGTTGTTTATGTTTCTATTAAAGCCATTGCTCCTGTTAAAGTGTCAGCAATGAATTTAATGTGGGGGCATACACTCTGCTCACCTATTGCACACACGCACTTTTCAATACATACATATTTTTCAAGATAATTTTCCCTTTTTGGATTAGTAATTAATCCTTAAAGCATGGGTTTATATTTTAGGATCTCTTGATCCCTCCAGTTTCAAATATACATATATTTTTATCCCCTAAGGTCAGAAGTGTCCTTAAGATTGGATCTCTTTTGTTTTTGGTTTTATTCTTATGGAATAGAATATTCTTAAGGATGAATCCTTGATGGGTTGACTAGTGAGTAGCCACATTCACTAGGTGGTTCAATTCCATCTTTCTAGTTGCACCATTTTCCTGTGTGATTCACAAGGGGACATAAGTTCTCATTGGGTGAGGTAATCACACCTTCTTTCTCTCTCTAGAGATGTCTCTCTTATTGTGACCTAGGAGTTGATGAAGACTTGAGTCCCTGGGGGCTTAAGGTTTCTCTTTGTCCCTTGGATTATAATAAGATTATCTTTTCATTCTGATCTCCTTTACCAAGAGTTTGCATCGAGTCCATACTCTTGCTAAAGTGGGGGCTTAATGTATCATCTTAAAATGGAAGCACTTCCATGATAAGAGCATTTATCCCTCTCAGTAAGTGGTTTGGGGTCATGTTAAGTGCCTTGATCGGGTCTTTTCATGTATTTGGCTTTCTCCTCTCTTTCCACTTCTTCCGGGCACTTGATTTCTTCATTCTAGGTGAAATTAGGGTTAGGATCTCGAGGATTCTCCTTAATTTCCCTCTTCCATGGCTCTATTTTCTAGGTAGAATTCAAAAATAGGTCCTCTTGGCTTTCATCACAATCATCATAGGATTTTATGTCTATCCTTGACATTCTGTCTTGATCTGATTTCATTTCTAGGTTTTTGGGCATCTCTGGGACCTCCCGACTTGGCTCTGACTGAATTTGGGCCCAGGGTCAAATTCGAGGTTGATCTTGACTAGGTCAGGATCGAGCTCAAACCTGACTAGGTCAGAATCAAGGTTGAACCTGACTAGGTCAGGTCCAACCTCAATTTTGCCCCCGTCATTCAAATTTCCAGAATCCAAAATTTCTAGGATTCGGGCTTTCGGGATATTTATTTTCCCACCTCTGGGTTAATCATTTCAAGTTTTAGGATGGTAAATCCTTTAATTGCATTTAATCTAGGTATATTTTTTAAAGGCTAGGACCTAATTGGGATTTAATTCTCCAAGGTGGCCCCTCTAGAGGATTGTGCCCTAGTTCATTATAAAAGGAGGCCTTCCTCTCTCATTTTCACATCACATCTCAAGAAATTTCATGAGTGAGCTCTCAAGTGCAAGCAAGTGAATTCAATCAAGCAATTGCAAGTCTTCAAGCATTCAAGTGTTCAAGCATTCATCCATCAAGGAGATCTATTGTTAGCTATTAAAGGATTCAATCTCTTTGGAGCCCCGTTTGATGATCCATCCTTCCACATTCATTCAAGCCTTCTCATATGCAAAGATCAAGTCAATATTGGTGTTTAAGATCAAATGCCATTGATTAGAGACATCCTACATTCATCCCACATCCATTGAAGCATTCCTACTTGTGGATTTGAGGATTCAAATCCTCTACAAGGACTTCAACATAAGCGAGGTGATTTATTTCAATTAATTTGTTTATGCACACTATATTTCAATTCAATTTCAAGGTTAATTCCTATTCTGGGGTTTGACCAAGGCAAACCCCCCATACAAAAAAAACCCCCATTTTCTTGTATATACAGGTGCAGAATTTTGGGTTTGAGAGCAAATTTGGATACCCTTTTTGGAAAACTTTTGAGATCTGCGAACATAATTCGAATCAGACTTCAAATAAAGAATGTAGTATTTGACCTTTTATGAGGGTCAAAACTGACCTGAGCTCATCTTGGAGAAAGATTTCTAGGTTTTCTCTGTCTCAACATTTCCAGTCTAGAATAGGTTTCAGAATTGCCTGAAAGTACACACAGACATCAGAATTTAACATTTTCCAGATTTTCCCTAATTTGAGGTTAGTATTTGTATTTCAATTATTTCATACTCCAAGCATAAATTTCATTCATAGGAAAATATTGGATTTACTCTCTCTCTCTCTCTCTCTTCCATAGTCTCCATAAATTGATTTGATTGTGTATTAACCTCTTGGTTGATCAAATTGGATCTCTGCATTGGGAATTTGGGTTAGGAGATAGATCTCATATTTCCCCCCTTTTCCTTTTACATCTGAATAGTGTTGAATCCATTTTAACCCTATTCATTTAGATATTTATAGAAATGAATGTTCAAAAGAAGGCAAGAGACTTATGGAACATGGCCAAAGTTTTGAAGATACAGCTGTAGGAAGTTTATTGGGATGGAAGGAAGGAGTCATGTGCATCATAGCCAAAGGGTTATTTAATGGAGAGTGATATCCAAAGGGATATTTAAAGCTAAACTATGCTACAAACTCAATATCCAAAAGGCTAAATTTATCATACTTACTGATGGTGGTGATGTAGAGAGGTGCAAGATAAATAATAGGCCAATGAGACCTCAAAATTATGAAGTAACCTCCAAAGAAAAGATGGGGGTTTCTTAAAATATTGCATCCTTGTGCTCTCTACAAAAATGCCTGTCAAGATAGGTTTGCATAGATTTTTAAAAAATATTTGACACAAGTCAACTCTACAAATTTGATGGCCCATTTGGGGCATGATATTGGCATGACTCATAAATTTTCAATTTCATTAGTTGGTGATTTTTTCACCTTTTAAGGTTAAGTGATAGCATAATATGTAAGTGTAATGATTTTATGTATCAAATATTGTTAGGTCAATTTCAGGTTTTGACCCGAAGCTTGTTGCGTTCCAATTAATTTTGGAATCCCAAGGTCATTAGTGATAAGAGGGAGGTGCAATATTTTTGAAAAATCAGATTGAAGAGGGACATGTGGCAGTATCAGATCAAATCCAATTTACTTCTTTTGTCTATATATTATTTTCTTCTCTCTTTTCTACAAGTTTCGACTTGGCTATTTTGGGAGACCATTCTCTTGACTCCAAACTTTCTTGGTTCTAGTAGCAAGTTTTCAGGGTTTGTGAGCAGTTTTGCAAATCTTCCACAAAGAATTTTAATGAATTTGGGTTGATTCCTTTTTTTGGTTTTTTGGGTGTTTTAGGTTGTATCTATGTTATATGATAGAGGTAGCTTAGATTTTTCAATAAAATATAATGTTGATTCAAATATCTCCAGTGTATGACTATATTAAGTTTTAAATGGAATAAAACAAAGAGTTATACCATTTAGTGTCTTGTTGTGAGATATGTAACAGTATTTTCATGCTTTAATTCAAATAATTAGTTAAAATTCTTGGATAGAAGTTGTAGATTTGTTGGGCTTATGCAAGGTTTTGGATAAGTAGGTTGGGTTTGGATTACTATTAAAGAATATTGTAAGGTAATATTCCTAGATCTTAGGTTATCAAGATGAAACTCTTTTATATGATGTTGTACTTTTGATGACTCCATTGGCTAATGGTATGAGGCACTAATCTCATATAGTGATGGGATTTACATGTGTTGTTGTTCATATCCAGGTGGTCCTTACTAGAAAAAAATGATTAAAATTAGAATACCTTTACTTTTGAGTATGTTTTGTTGTTGTTCCCAATCTCATGCTCCATTGAGGTTGACGTTTAATAGATAATTAACTATTATCTAGTATCTCCCTATTATGTTGATTTCCCTATATGAGATCATCTTATTTGAATATTAATGCTAGTTATGGATTTTAAATGTGTTTTTTAAGGGCATTAAAGGTCTACCCACCTTGGTTTTGCAGAGCCTAAAGTGTAGAAGGGTTTACTAGATCCTTGTTAGTTGGTCCAAGTCTCTGAGATTTTTGATTACTGGAGTTGGCTTCTCCATAGGAAATTGCAAGATCAACTTGGTAGTTATTTTTTAGTGTAAATTTTTTTAAAATCCCACACACTCCAATGCCTAGATTTCCCTTGTCTTGTAGATATTGCATTCAACTCAGAAGTTAAATATAATTGGCTAACTGGTAATTCATGGAAGACTACACTCTGTTAACGTTTTACAGCTCAACAATAGAACCCTACAAACTTCTAATACATGTCAAAAAGAGGATATTTTCATTGGAATATGTATGGAAAATGGAGAGCACAGACGCTTTAATGGTCAATAAAAGAAAATGATATTTCCTTCCTTTCCTTTCTCATGTGGAGGGTTCACATTTGACATAAGAGGATTCAAAGTGGCACGTGAATTTTTGATACTTTTTAGCTTTGATGTTGACAACTATTGGTAGTATGATCCACTTGATATTATTCAAATAAGGCTTAGGGTGAATGGGAACTCCACAAGAAAATTTCAATGTGAAAGTAAGTCATTGCTAGAAAAAGTTCAAAAACATGGACTCATGGGATGAGGTAAAAAAAATGGAGAAATACGTTGCTGACAATAATATTTCAATACAAGAGTTTTCATCACAAATTATGGCATTGCACAAATAGAGAACAACAAAGAAACCCAAGACATCCTATAATTTATACCAAAAATCTGCTCAACCATCTAAAAATCTATTACATGATAAATAGTGGATCAATGTAAAGATAAAAATTGGACTCCAAGAAAAATTTATGATCTTGGGGAAATGGGGAAGAATCATGGTGACTCAAAGTCCTGTGCAAATCTTTTTGAAATCAAAGAGAATGAAGATTTTAGGAATTTATGGAATAGAGAGTATCTAGATGAAGCATATGATAATGAAAATAGTGACATTGATAATAATGAGTATGATATGTAGGTTAATCTAGATCCCACAACCACTCCAATAAATACTATAGTCTATTCAAGTTTAATAGGAGTCAATGAGTCCACAAAAAATATTCTAAAGGGGTAAAGATTATAGAAAAAATGGGTTTTCCAAGTGTTGGTAGTCTGGGTCCCACAGGACAAGGCCCTTGGTTTCTACTTGACACACTAGTTCCACCAAAACATGGTGACAAAATAGTCCTTGGAGTTGAATCATCGTATTCATCATGCAAAGGTACTACTCAGTCTCATACCCTTGCAGCTTCATTTGTTCTAGCTTCGAATTCAATTCCACCTTTTGCAGGTACTCATATTTAATCAAAACCAATAAAAGAACATAGTATTCCATTTCCTATTAGTGTTATTATTCAATAAAGTGCCAACACCACTGGTGGGGATGGTATGGGTACTAATACTTGTTGTCTTGAACAAGTAAACCTGCAACACCAAGATATCTCTCACAAAAATCCAATAATAGTAGATATTATAGGGAATCCCAGTGATCAAGGCATTTCAAAGAAGAAAAAGGTTATGAAAACAATGCCAATGATGAGTACAACATCAAGTATATCAATTTCAACTCCTAATTTTTTGTTTGCAACTTGTATACAAAACCCTCAGGACAGTCCAAAAACTCCACTTGCTAGTGATAGTGGGACAAGATTAGGAATGGGTGTTGCTAGTCCTCAAAATGAAATAGTTAGAACCACAAGCATGGGTGGAGTAAATTACATCACTATAAGTTCTATTTCACCTTTCAAACATTCAACTCTCTTAGTAACCCCAAATTTTCTTTACAAATATTTTGTTAGTAAACTTGGAGAAACAAAAAATAGGAATAGAAACAATAAGAAGACATTGAAGAGGGATGCAATTGTTGCATCTCATGATGAAGAACCTACATCGAACATGATATTTCCCACATATAATCCAAACAAATAAATGAAATATTTCATGGTTTTTACTCCCCTAGCCAAAGATAATAATCCACCAAAGATTTAAATAGATCCATCTGAATTTCATGTTAGCACCCTCCAAATGGATTTATCCAAACTTAAAAATGTGGACAAAATCAATGTGTCAAAAAAGACCAACCAAGTGATCTACACTTCACTGCTCAAAATAGAGAGAGAGAATAGAAAGTTGGATAAGCTAATAGAAAAGTTAGAGGTAAACTTGGGAAATGAAAAAGCAAAGGGGAAAGCAGAAAATAACAATATATAGAAAAGGATAAAAGATTCTACCTCTACAGAAGAAATTGCACAACAAGAACATATGGAGGCATAATTAAATATACTAAGGGGAAAATTGGATGAGAGAAATCAAAAACTTGAGAAAGAAAAAGCCACTTCAATAGGTTTATACAAAAGACTAGAGTTTCCTACTGAGACAAACTAAAAAATAAAGAAGGAATTGCAGAGTGAGAGGGAAAAACAAAAGCAGTGGGAAGAAAAAGTAGAGGAAATAAGAAAACATAGTGAACACCAGTTATCAAAATTGAGAGAAGAGTTGCAGAAGGCAAATAATACAATAAAAACTTCCCAAGATAATTTGAATGACAAATAAAAAAATATAGTCAAGCATATAAAATAAGACATTTGGGGGAAAATAATATAGAGTAGTGAGAGGTTTTATGAATGGTTTGAATTGACTAATAGTTTGAGAAAAGCATTTGGGAAGCTTAAAGAACACATTCAGAAGAACAAATATCTTTATTCCAGAGAGGATATTGCAAAATTTTTTTTTGAAGAATTCCACACAACTGGTAACATGCATTTGGCATCCAAGGGAATTAACAACCATGTTCTTGCCTCACTAAGGGAATCATCTGTCATTCAAAAATGTCAGATACTAAGGGAAGGAAAGGAAATTCTGAAGAAAGCTAGGAAAATGATTGCGGAGATGAATCAAAAGATAATCAAATGGTTAAACCTTGGTTTGCCAAAACATTTTGAGTCATCAATGAATTTTTTTGGAAGAGAAGCTTACAAAAAAAGGTTGGAGTAAAAAATGAAGTCTGAATTAGACAAGCTTCCTAAGGACACAACTCATCAAAGATTTTCAAATTGCATCAAACCATTGACAAGTTTGAATGAAGTATTGGATGAAACAGTGGTTTCAAGTCAATCTTCCAAGTATGGATTGTTGACGAAGTTGCGGGTCTTTCACTATAATCTGAAAAATGTTGAACTTCCATCAGATAAAGATTCGAGCAACCTAAAAAAATTGTATAAACATCTAATCAATCATAGTATGTAAAATTAATTTCAAGGTTTTGTACTATAATGCTATTCTCTATATTTTATTTTTCATGGCTTGAATTAAGTTTTAAGTTTGAACTCTATTTTTTGAACAAGAGAAATGTACCAATTGCTAATTTTCTAATTTGATTTCTACCTATGATGGTCATAAAAAAATTCAACTTCTAGATTCTACAATTGTATTAAGGTTGTGATACTAATTTTGATTTTGAGTCTTCACATGTTGCAAATCGACCTAAATTTATTATTGTTCCCTTGTTTCTATAAAAGAGAAGTCATGGTCATTTTCTAAAGGTTATGAAATTGGGTATTGACTTTTGCAAATAGAATCACACACATGTGTGTACTACTACTGAATGAATTGTATCATACGTGTACATAAATTAATGAAAATATATATGAATTGTATCATATGAATTCAAATTGCTATATTTTTAAAGAATAAATGAGAATATCAAAGAATAAATGAAAATAATGGATATTAGTCCTTGGAATTAATAAATGTATGTGTGTGTGTGTTACATGTTTTTATGAAATAAAAAATTGCATCTCCAATTAAAAATGCAGCTCTTGTTTTGTAGAATTGTAACTTTGTTCCAAATCCTCTCTAGACTTCAGGCCTAGGAAATGGACTGACTTGTGTTGTATGATAATTCTTATATTCAGAAAGCACAATCTGCACAGTCTTGTAAAACTTGAGCATCCAATACTTAATGAAGTAAATTTTGTCCATCATAGAATCATGAACTCCCATGTTTATGATGCCAAAATTATCATATCCTCTTATTGCATGATAGACTTTAAGATAAAAATCATACCTCCATACTCAAAATCTCTGCAGCTCACCTTCTTTTGTCAAAATAGGAGGAGCCTGAATTGGTGGGTCTTGATAAAACATATTCAATCGAATAAAATTTTCATGAAAAAAGATATCATAATGATTTTGTAGAGAGGGAGATAGGGAGAGAGAGATTCTTGTATTATGCAATTCTTTATAAGTCACCCAAATTTTTTTAGCAATGTCAAAGATGTTGATCATCCTATGCTCACACAGATTTTTAGTCAACATAGATGAATCATCTATCATTGACATCATGGAAATAGATGGGATAAGTGAGAAGGTATTATTCTCTTCTTCCAAATCATTGACTCTCTTCTCCTCATCCATTGAACTTTTCTCAATGACTTTTCTCCTTTTGAGCTCATCTTCCAACCTCGCTATTTCATCCAATAATACCTTTATTTCATGTGACAAGATATTATTCTCTTCTACCAAATTACTAAATGTCTTCTCCTACATCATTGTTAGAAATTTTCTAAACCACTTTGCTCCTTTTATCTCATCAACCAACCTTTTGACTTCATCCTTGAGTGCCTCTATCTCCTATGAAAAGGTATTATTCTCTATTTCCAATTCAATGACTCTCTTCTTGTCATCATCATTTGAACTTTTCTCAACCACTTTTCTCCTTTTAATCTCATCTTCCAACCTTGATACTTCATCCTTGAGAGACTTTATCTCCTATGAAAAGGTATTATTCTCTTCTACCAAATCATTGACTCTCTTTTCCTTATCAACGTTTGAACTTTTCTCAGCCACTTTGATCCTTTTGATCTCATCTTCCAACCTTGCTACTTCATCCTTAAGCGAATTTACCTATTGTTAAAAGGTATTATTCTCTTCTACCAAATCACTAAATCTCTTTTCATTTTAAAGTTTTAACGTACTCAAATCTTCTAGAAGCTCTTTAACATCAACCTCAGAAGTTATTGTCTCTTTAGATCATTATAGATTTGTCAAGAGGTCTCACTTTCATAATAGTAAAATTAGTGGTAAGATCTCCTACCCTCTTTGTAATATTGGCTTTCTAAATATTTTCATCATGAAATATTGACCACACCACCAATGCCTCATACTGAGAGATATAACATGATGAAAAATACAACTCTTGAGCATGCTCTTTAGATGGTAAAGCTCGAAAGTCTAAAGATTCCTTTCTTATGGTGTATGATATAATTGCAGAAGAGAGATCCCATCCTTCAAGTAAAAAAGATCTACTATTCCTTACCAATTTCCTTTCCTTCTTATGGGTCATCTTCGATATGAAATAATTAACCTCCTCTAAAACTTCAGTTATAAATCTATCAATATCATTATCTACCCAATTTCCCAATGTCAACCTTTCTTTGATCATAGTGGTACCAGTGCACCATAAACTTTGATGATAGTGTACCTGGGGTAGAAAAACTAGTCTCCCTAGTTATGGTTGATTCCTAGCTTGGGCTCTAGCTCAAGAGGCCTCAAAAATATCCTCACCATGTCTAATAATCTCTAATCGATTAGGTTTCCCAAATTTTACAGCACAACTTTGAGAAAGAGTTCCTAAAACATGACATAATTTGAGTTGTCATAGTGCATGTCCCATAAATACATCCATTCTTGAATAGGAAACCTTTGGTTTTGTTGATCTACATTTTTCAAATTTAGCTCTCAGCCCCAAGGGCAAGGAGAAACCTTTCTTCCACCATATAAAATAATATGGCACAATAGAGAATACCACCTAAATCAAACAATAGGACCACCCTTTTGGATATCTAAAAGGGCTTCATGAATAGCATTAGAAATGAATGAAGAAAGTCAAATAAGGTTTCACTATATGTGTGTTGGATTTCAACAGCCAATATCATAAGATGCACATGAATATTAGATTATACATCAATTCCCAACACTTGGAAAAGTGCATAGTAAGTGTATAAGAAATAATCCTCTAAATTTTCATAATCAAAGGGATCAACATCTTTCTTCCAAAATGCAATAGGCTTTCCATCCTTCTTCTTCCTTCTATGAAGTGGAAGTCATTTAACCTTGAAGCTACCTTTGTCCCTATCGTATTCCCTATGTAGAGATAGAAAATCAATGGGCACCTGGACATTAGGGTTTAACATAAATGTTTCAATAATAAATTCCCTGTCAAACTTGGCCAACAAAACACCCTTCTTTGTGGACACATACCTACTGTATGGATCATATATTTTTACCATAGCTCTAATTAGATCTACATTGATAAAAATATTTGGGACGATAATCCTTCCCAAATCCAATCTCCATGCATTATTCACTAGAATCAGGGCTCTACTCTTGTTGTAGAAATACATGAACAAATACCTTCTTCTACTTGGGATGTAAGGATCCCCACAACATGCTTCCATGTCCACAACTATATCAGATAGAATATACATACCCAAGGAACACCTTCCCCTTTTTGAAGATCCAGGAAATTGAGCAATAATATCTTCATTAAGGCCCCTCTTACCATTAGATGAACCTCTTCTTTAATTCCCACTCATCGTATTTAAACTTAGGGTATTTAAATATACAAAAAATGCTTCCAAAATGAAATTGAATATGCAAATTTTATGTTCTTACTAGTTCACAGTCATGGTACATCTTTTATAAAACTAAGACCTAAAATACTAAGAAAAGTTAAAACCATTTCTCAGATAGAGAATTAAACAGAACAACATGATGATGCCAAGTTACTTGTACAGTTTTACTTGATATTTCACTCAACAAAATCAAAGTTCAAACCCTTTCAGTTTCTTTAGATGCTAATGCTCACTATCTGAATTACTCAAATTTGTCAACTACAACTCTTCATAGATATTGTATTATCTAAATTGAATGCAATTATGAAGTGACCAAGTGCATGTTCAACAAGAACCAGTGGAAACATGTGAACTAGAAACATAAAACAAAACCTACCCCATAGTTTTGAACTTGAGTCGTTGATCTACATCGATTAGTATTAAATCTAATATTTTGCATCTATTTCTAGACATAATTTCACATAATCTCATTCTAATGGAAGGAACTAAAATTTAGAGAATGAATAATATTTTGTTTTTAAATTATTTATAATATGGTAACAAGAAGGTAACACATGTCTCAATTTTAGTGACTCTGAGAAGGAAATTGGTTCTTAAGGACATTTTCCCCATAATTTAAAAAAGTGACTTAAAAAATAGATTAAATCTAATTCACAACTTAAAAAATATTGAAAGGATATTAATGCTAATAAAATGGGACACATGGAAATATTTCACATAATTGTATTTTAATTATAGCACCCATCATTTAAAGAATGAATAATATTTTATTTGTTAATGGTTTATAAGATGGTAACAGAAAGGTAACACGTCTCGATTCTGGTGACTTTGAGAAGGAAATTGGTCCCAATAGATATTTTGCTCAGAACTTAAAAATAGATTAAAGCTAATTTACAACTTAAAAATATTAAAACAAATTAAAGCTAATAAATGGGACACGTGGTATTGTTTCACATAATCACATTTTAGTTGTAGGACCCACCATTCAAAGAATGAACGATATTTTATTATTAATTACTTATAAGATGGGAATAGCAAGGTAACACGTGTCTCGATCTAGTAACTCTGAGAAGGAAATTAGTTCCGATGGACATTTTTCCTGGAACTTTAAAGATACTTTGCAACATAAATTTTTTTTTAAAATGATATTGAAGCTAATAAAATGGGTCACAGGCAATGGGCATCATTTTGCATAATCATGTTTTAGTTGTAAGACACACCATTCAAAGAATGAATAATATTTTATAGCTGAAGACAAGATTAATCAAATAAATCAAAATTGAAGACAAGATTAATCTAATAAATCAAAATTGAAGACAATGTTTACAAAGATTATACAATGTGAACGAATCATAGAACACAACTACTCAACATTGTAGAAAGATAATAAATTATTTATAAATGAAAAATTTAAAAGTGCACATGGATTTCCAATGCTATAGAGAAATCAATTTGGATTTTTCTATACAATTCATGATTCATGAATTAAAATAAAAAACTATAAATACCTCTAGTAGTCTCATAGTGAGGCTTTCTAGTATCACTATCCTTGAAAGTTCTTAGTTGAATTGTCACTAGTGACCCAAATCAAATTGCCAATTCATCTCTTCAAATGATACTTGACTATCATTTTCATTCTGGCCTTCACTTGGTTCACTTGAGTTCATCTAGGCATGCCTACTACAAATTGATATGGTCTGCATTTTAGCATTTTCATTGTTATTTGAAATGTTTCCTAACCCTCTCCTTTCACATGTAGAAGTCTAGTGTGCGAGTGCCCTATCATAAGGAAAAGTTTCAACATTATACCGACCAGTGAAAATCCTCAAACAAAATTTTGGGTTCTTGTTGACTTTATTTCTTGTCTTTGATTTTGAGAACCCCAATACATTGAAAACTCTCTCATCCTCAATAGTACCCAATATCAATGTTTGACACAAGTCAACAAGTTTGAAGTATTCTAAGAGTTCTTCACGCAATATTGGGCTCTAAATTATTTTTTCCCAAAGTCGTGTTATTGATCCTAGTTGGTATGGATTATCCAAAGTCTTAACCTATTCATACATTGTTGCTACAAAATTGGATGATTTCTCTACAAGCTTAGTTCTACTTATAGCTCCTACTACTTCCTTTCCATCAACTTTGAAATCAGCACTGGCAGTCTCACCAAAGAACTTCACCAATTCCACTAGCCTATTATGAAAATATTTTGGATCAAGGCTTCTCCAAAAATTATGATACACAATAGACATGGCTTCTAATAGTTCATCCTAAGGGAACCGACTTAAAATTTCTAATGAAACATTTTTTGTAATCTATTGTAAATTTGTTTTCAAAGAACTCACAATGTGGTTGAAATGTTCTCATGTAACATGCCCATCTCTCATTCTGCTAGACCTCATGAAAAACACATGCTGTAATAGAACATTGTATCTTCTTTCTATGGACAGGGATACATAACTCCTCATGATCATTAAACTATAAAAATTTATCAGCATGGCTTAAATCTGTAACCTGATTTCATCTACTAAATGTTTCATCATTGAATGCATAATCACTTAGATATTGATTATCAATGGCAAGGACAATCAATCTATGTAGCATAGCATATTCTTGAATATACATAGTTCTCTCTTGGGCTTTTTTAACAAGCAAGTTCATTTTATCCAATAGGGGGAGAATACCAGCCAAGGTTAACAATGTCTCTATATCATTTAACCTATGAAAAAGCTCATGAAATTGGATTAATTTTATATTTTTAAGCTCACGACCTTTCTCTACTTCCCTATTTTTAAGCTCACAAGCTCTTTCTAGATCAGTGATCTTTTTATCCTTTAGTTGAACCAATGATTAATATTTTGAGAAAACTCATTTCGCAAGTCCATGAATGGAGATCCATTTGGTCTCAACATGTTTAATTATCTTGTTTCCATTAGTTATTCCCTCAACAAATTTTTGGAATTGTGTAAAACATTTGGGACTTTGGCAGAAGTATGCATAGAGAGGTCATGAATTAGGCAATCAACTCTAGCTACCTCTTCATATTCGTGCACAATTTAAAATGCTAAATTAATTTTGTGCACCATGCAATTAATGAGAACCAAGTATGGTGCAATCCTCATTCATAGCTTTGCACATAGACAATTCCTATGACCTTACATCACTACAGCTCTATTTTCTCCTACACACACCAACTTTTGGGCAATTGTAAAGTCATCCATACCAAAAATTTCATTTAAATATTTCTTGGCTGGATCATACATACTTTGCGCTCTTTTATCCTCCATCTTAACAACATAGAGTATATGAGGGTAGAAGACATGGTTATGTATATTATACACATGCATACACATCCAAGAAGTATTATCCACCACTGTAACTTTATCTAAATATAATGCAATATAGTTTGACTCCTTTACTCTTTCCCGTAAATTAGTTGTTTCCACTTCAACAAGACAACTTGCTAAATCCCATCTAGTTTTTACTGACCAATGAGCTAAAGGATATCTTGGTACACTAAAAAATATTAATAATCAAGCCATATTTTGATAATCTATCATGGCATAACCTCTTCTCAAAATATTAAAAAGAGTATCCAACTGAATAGTTTTGGACATATTTTTCTCATCCATTGCTTTCTTAAATTGAGCTTCAAGTGAACCTATGTGTTTTACTTTTGGTTTCTCCACTTTTTCCTTATTCATATAATATTCCTCTTCATACTTGACATTCTTACATTCTTCCTTTGCTTTCCATGTGACCACTAATTATTCCACTTTGTCAACCTTTTTTTTCTCATACACTTTGCCAATATGCTTTTTTATTGTGTCTAATTTCAGCTTCATTTTTTATCCTTACCAAGTTTCCAAGTACAAATTGCACACTTGCATTCTATTGGACCTTTATCTAGGTTTGGTTTTGGCACTCCAACCATGAATGTGTACTTTTAAGTCCAACTCAACTAAAATGACCTTGTCATATCCCACTTACACCCAAATTTTATTTTTTCTTCTCTTCCACTCTCAGTTTTATTGTCACTAGCTTCTACACAAGCATTTGCATCATTCATAGTAGTATCAACAAAATATACACTAGCTTCTACACCAGCATTTGTGGCATTCACAATAGTATCAACGGTATCTACACCAACATATGTAACATTCACAACAATAGCATCATCGACATCACCATCAATTTTTCTTTTTCTTTTTCTTATCCTCTTTCATGCATTGGAAGCAATATCATCACCATAATCTTCAATAGTAGCATCACTGATATTTACACTTGTAATAGTATCACAAACATTTCCAATAGAAACGATATTCTCAACAATTAAGTTGATTGTTTTGTTATAACTACAATGAGTACCCATTGGAACATTCTCTAGGACAAAGGAATATATGTGAATTAATACTTTGGGTGTGAGTGATGATGTTGTAGAATTGTTTGATGTTGTAGCACCATCTGATGGACTGCGAAATTATGACATTATATTATTATTTCTACATTTTGGTAGTGGTGCAAGAGCACCTAGGGTCTTTAGGCTACCCTAGTCTAAACATTTTGGTTTGTAGTGACCTTAGCCAAGTCACTGATTAATAAGGACTATGAAGAGTCCCAAGTGAGTGTGTGAATCCTATAAATTCTTCAGGAAGGTTGGATAAGAGTTAGTCAAGGTTTTCTCTAGGCTTGATTAGTCTTGGTTTTCTTTGTGTAGTTGCTAACTTAGTAATCTATTTGGTCAAAGGCTAGTTTGACTTCCCAAAATGGGGGAATAATGAAATAAAATGGTATAATGAGTTAGTTACACCATTGAGGTCACCTAGAACTCATTTGAGTGACCCAAACAAGAGTGACAATAAAAGTTGTCAAAGTTGTCAATAACAACTTTGCAACTTTTCAAAAGTTGTCATGACAATAATTGTCAGAATGCCTAATGAAGGTTAGAAATAGTTAGGGATCCATTTGGATAGTTTTTTTCAGTCTCCTTAACCTATTTAAGTGTTTTTACAACCAGAGATGAGGGTTGGAAAGTTTTGTAATATCTTGTTTTTAAAGATAATTTACTGGTGTACTCTGCAGAACCAGAACATAGCTAAGACCTCGATTATCCTTGTGCTATGGATTGATTTTAGCCTAGTCTCTACATGTGAATTTAGATTTGTATTTCTAGTTTAATTTTGTGTGTGTACATTTAGGATTAGGTTTTCTTTACTTTTCTTTCCATAAGTCTTTCCTTTGTGACCAATTTACTCGTCTAGACAGGGTTGAGAGACCAAAAATGGCTCTAGCATGAAAACCACTAGTGGGTACTATATGACCTTGTGGGATATGCTAGAGAAATGTTTATATAGTGTAAATATGGATTTTTGTGTCCAGGTGTGGAGGGGAGATAATTTTACCATCAAGCCCTCGGCAAGCCACAGTGAGCCTGACTAGGAAGCTTGACTATTGCAAACAGTGGATAGAAGGCTTCAGGGATTGAAAGACTCAATCCAAGGGTGAAGAAGTAAGGAATAGTGTCTAAAGAATATTTTCTATAAAGGAGAGGTGTGGGAAAATCTTGTGAAGTGAGAAGGATCCATTTCTCTATTGTGATTAGTGATAAGCAATCAAGCCTTAAAGATAGGCACAATAATAGGAAGGTATTGTACATACACCATGATGTCTAGAAACCCTAAAAATCCTCAAGATCTTTGAAAAGGGTGTCTGAATATAAATTTTTTTAGGAACCTGTGTGGGAATTTGAAGAGTTATAGCTTTAAAAGTGTGTTAAAAGACCTAATTAGCCTTGAAGCCTTTTTGTCTAACTTTGGTGAGATCGAATATTGAACAAAGGGATTTGGAAACTTCAACACCTCAAAACCATTCAAAGAAATCCTTTAGGAGGTATTCTATCCAAATTGAAAAGATTTTCAAGTTGAAGGAATTAGGTGATGGACTTAAGGAGATGAGTCCATGGAAGGGAAGAAGGAGACAATGTTGAGCTGGTGACTTGTTAGAGAGGTCTTGGAGAGAGAGGTGATTATAGAAGAAACCCTCATAGAAGTAGGCTCTTAGAAGAACCCTAAATAGGCCAAGAGAAGGACCTAGTGGAAGTCCCAGGGAAATAGGAAATAGGAAAAAGAGAGATCCCTATCAAATTGGTATCAGAGCTACCAAAAGATTTGGGATAAGGCATAGTGTATGTCAGAATTTGGAAGTGAATTAGTGGTAGAAAACACCATGGTGAAAAATGTTGAGTTGGCAAGAGAAGTGATAGAGAAAAGGGATAAAAATAGACTCCTTGAAGAAGCCTTAGAGGCTATGAAAGATAAACTAGATCAAGTTGTAGAGGAAACTGACAAGATGAAGTAAAATTTAGAAATTGATGAAGACAAGGGAAAAGAAGTGAATGAGGATGACTATGTACCTGTACCTGATCCTCCATTGCCAGAGGAACCCTTCATTAGAGCCATCAAAGAATTGGGTGGAAAGGCACTTGAGGGGATACCCCTATTTACTGGTAAAATGGATTTAGAATTGGTCATGGAATGGATTGAAGGGATGGAGAATCATTTTTAATGTGAAGGTGTCACAAAGGCACAAAGGGTGAAGGTGGCTAAAGAAAGGCTAAGGGGACCAGCCCTAACTTGGTGGAAATTCCTTCAAGAAGAGAGGGAAAGAGAAGGGAAGAGGCTAATAACTGATTGGAAAGATATGTTGACTAAAATCAAAGAGAATTACTTGCTAGAGGATCATGAGATCCAATTACACAAGAAGAGACAAATTTTAAGACATAAAGATATGGGTGTTTCCTCCTATACCGAATAATTTCAAAAATTGAGTCTAAGATCCAAGGTACAAGAAGAGGAAAGTATTAGGGTGGAAATATACTTAGGTGGATTGAGGTGGAGTATCCAAGAAGAGATCAGTTTGTGGACCCCTACTAGTATCCATAAGTGCTTTCAGTTGGCACTTAAGTTGGAAGAGAAAACTAGAAAGAAGCAAGACTCTAACCCTAGAGGTAGAGGAAGATGAAGAGGAAGAGACTCTAGAGGAAATAAGGGTGGATATGGTGGTATAAACAGTGAGCCAAGAATCCAAGGAGACTCCAAGATGATTGAAAAAGGTAGTGAACCAAGTGGAAGAGGTAACTATGGTAGAGGAAGAGGTTTTCATGGAGGTGAAAGAGGTAGATCTAGTAACTTTAGTAGAGGGTCACACTTTTCCAATATGAAATGTTACAATTGTGGTTTATTAGGCCACCCTACTTATAGATTCCCTAACAAAGCTTCAAGTTCACAAGGGAGAAGAAAATAGCCTATGCATAAGAAGAAGTTGGTAGTGTCAAATCACCAAAGGTGAGTCTTGATTCAGAGAATGGTGAGAACCTCATGTTTAGGAGGGTCCTACTCAAAGAACCGGTCAAAGAAGAACCCAAGAAAAGGACTTTATTTAGGATCAAGTGCAAGATCCTTGGAAAGGTGTGCAAGGTCATTATTGACTTAGGCTCAATAGACAACATCATCTACAAGGAGGTTGTCCAAAAGTTGAAGCTCACTAGGATACCACATACACATCCCTACAAGGTCACCTGGCTAAACAAAGGACAAAATTTCTTAGTGAATGAACAAGTGTGGGTCAACTTTGTGATTGGTGAATACCAAGATAAAATGTTATGTGACATCTTACCAATGGATGCTTGCCACTTTCTATTGGGTAGACCATGGTAATATGATCAGGATGCATTCCACCATGGGAAAAAAACATGTACACCTTCAAAAAGAATGGGGTCACCTATAACATCCAATCACTAGTTGAAGAGGGATCCAAAACCTCAAGGGACACTAATGTACTCTTTATGAGTGGCAAGGAGTTCTTGCATGAACTCAAGGAGGAGGAAGGAGTTTGAGTGGCTATAGTCATTAAGCCCAAGGAGGAGACCAAACCTCAACAAGCCACTATATGAAAATAAGTGAGGCAGTTATTGGACTAGTTTAGATATATTATCAGTGATGGGACACCAACCACTCTCCCTCCTCAATGAGAAATCAGCCACCAAATAGATTTCATACCAGGGGCATCTTTACCAAAAAAAGAAGCATATAAGATGACACTAGACTAAAACAAGGAGATTGCAAGGTAGATTCAAGAGCTACTTGATCAAGGGATAATTAGAAAGAGAATTAGTCCATGTGCTGTCCCAGTGGTCTTGGCACCAAAGAAAGGAGGTAAATGGAGATTATGCACTGATTCTAGGGCAATAAATAGGATAACTGTTAGGTATAGATTTCCTATTCCTAGAATATAAGACCTTATGGATTATCTTGGAGGTCTAGGTACTTCACTAAAATTGATCTTAAGAGTGGGTACCATCAAATTAGGATGAAAGAGGGGGATCAATGGAAGTCAGCCTTCAAAACCACATAAGGTCTTTATGAATGGTTAGTTATTCCCTTTGGGCTCACAAATGCACCTAGCACATTCATGAGATTAATGAATGAAGTCCTAAAAGATTACATAGGAATGTTTGTGGTGGTGTACTTAGATGATATCCTTATATTTAGTAAGACCAAGGTGGAACACATGAAACACTTAGAAGTTGTCTTGAGAAGGTTGCATGAAGAGAAGCTAGCCATTAACCTAGAAAAGAGTGAATTCTTGAAGTAAGAGCTTGTCTACCTAGGCTTTGTAGCCTCCCAAGGTGATTTGAAAATGGACCCAAGAAAAGTAGAATCCATACTAAATTGGCCCACTCCCAAAATAGGGACTGATGTGAGGAGATTTCATGGGTTAGCTCAGTTTTATAGAAATTTCATAAGAGGATTTAGTGAGATTTGTGCACCTCTACTTGATACAATAAAAGGAGTCAAAACTAAGTTCAAATGGATGAGGGAGGCTCATGAAGGATTTGAGAATCTGAAACAAAGGGTGGAAACATAGCCCATCCTAGTCTTACCAAGTTTTGATAAGCTATTCATTGTGGAATGTGATGCAAGAAACATAGTAGTGGGAGCAGTCCTCAACCAAGAAGGAAGGCCAGTTGCATTTTTTAGTGAAAGGTTGAATGAAGCCAAGTCAAGGTACTCTTCATATGATTTGGAACTCTATGGATTGATTTAATCTCTCAAAAAGTAGAGGTACTATCTTTTACCAAAGGAGTTTATAGTTTACACAGAATACCAAGCACTAAGCTACATCAACACACAAGAAAAGTTAACTCATAGGCATATCAAGTGGATGGAGTTTCTCCAAGCCTATAATTTTACCTTTAAGCACAAAAAAGGCCTAAATAATAAGGTGGTAGATGCACTTAGCCGAAGGTTTCTCAGTGTCCAAGAGATTCAACTCCAAATCATTAGCATAGAAGGCTGCAAGGAACTCTAGAAGGTAGATGAAGACTTCTCAAAGGCATATGAGGTATGTATTGAGTTTGAGAATCACTTTCATAGTGAATTTTATGACTACACTTTACAAAATGATTTTTTGTTTAAGGGTAACCAGCTATGTGTACCCAAGGGATCCATGAGGGAAAACCTTATATAATAAAAGCACAATGGGTGCCTTAGTGGACATTTTGGTTTGAAAAAAACATTGGACTTAGTGAAAATGTTTTACTATTGGCCAAAGATGCCAAGAGATGTTAGGAGTATGCATAGCAATGTGTAGTATGCCAAAAAGCTAAGGGCACATCTTCCAATGTAGGGTTATACCAACCTTTACCAATCCCAACCAGACCATGGGAGTGTCTTAGCATGGATTTTATAGTAGGTCTACCAAGGATAGATGCTGGCTTTGACAAATTTTTTGTAGTGTTGGATAGGTTTAGTAAAATGAGCCACTTTATACCTTGCAAAACAACACATGATGCCAGCTATATTGCTCATATTTTCTTCAAAGAGGTGGTGAGGATTCATGGCCTACCAATCAACATTGTATCAGACATAGATGTGAAATTTATGGGGCACTTTTGGAAGACCCTATGGAAGAGATTGAGCACAAAACATAGGTGATAAACAAAGTACTTGGAAATATTTTGAGATGTCTCACAAAAGAGTATGGGAAAATGTGGGATCAAGTGTTGTCACAAGCTGAATTTTCTTACAATGATAGTGCTAATTGATTCAACGACAAGAGTCCATTTGAGGTAGTGTATGGAATCCATCCAAGAGGTGTGTAGGAACTCAAGGAGTTGGGTAACCAAAGAGAAGTTAGTGGTCATGTTGATGACTTTTCTCAATCTATGCAAGAAGTCCATGAACAAGTAAGGAGGACACAAGTAGAAACTAACCAAAAACTTAAAGCTAGAGTGGATGAAAGGAGAAATGACTTACAGTTTGAAGTTGGAGATTAGGTGATGGCACACCTCAACAAGGCTAGAATCCAAAAAGTAATACCCAAAAAACTACAAATGAGATGGTTAGGACCATGCAAAGTCCTAGCTAAATATGGTCCCAATGCCTACAAAATAGGCTTACCAAAGGAGCTAGTCATGTCTCCTATGTTTAATGTCCAAGATCTCATTAAATACATAGTCCCTAATTTCAAGGAAGAATAAAAAACCCTGATGTGACTACTAATGTAAAGGACCTCAAAATACTTGTACCATTGAAGCCTCAAGCTGAGAAGATCCTACACTCAAGAGTCAAGAAGATGACAAGGCATGGTGTCTACATGGAACACCTCATCAAGTGGAAGCAAAAACTAGAATCAGAGGCTACTTGGGTATAAGAGAATAGTTTCAAGAAGATGAGGATTAGTTTAGATCTCTTAACCCCTGGTGTCAATTGAATTCTTGTTGCAGGAGCACCTAGGGTCTTTAGGCTACCCTAGTCTAAAATTTTTGGCTTGTAGTGACCTTAGCCAAGTCACTAATAAAAAAGGACTATGAAGAGTACCAAGTGAGTGTGTTAAGCCTATAAATTCTTTAGGAAGGTTAGATAAGAGTTAGTCAAGGTATTCTCTAGGCTTGGTTAGTCTCAGTTTTCTTTATGTAGTTGCTAACTTAGTAATCTAGTTAGTCAAAGGATAGTTTGACTTCTCAAAATGGGGGAATAATGAAGGAAAAGGGTCTAAATGAGTTAGTTACACCATTGAGGTCACCTATAACTCATTTGAGTGACCCAAACAAGCTTGACAACAAAATTCATCAAAGTTGTCAATGACAACTTTACAAACTTTCAAAAGTTGTCATTGTAATACCCCAAAAATGGGCTATAAGTTCATTAACCTCCTACATTTACAATTCGAATGAAATCGACATCAAAGTCCTAACCTAAGGCACATCTAAACATTATCAAATCATAATTGATTATCTTAAATTTTGCATCAGGGAATATTCCTAGTAATATTCCTAATCATCATAATTATCTTTAATTTTATAATTATTTGGCAATAAATCACATTTATCCTAAGTTTGATTAATTGAATATTTTCATATTTAATTAATTAGATTTAATATCTTGCCACTTAATTGTTTAATTAAATTTAATTCTATCTATTATTAATTGTATTATTTAATTTTGACAATAAATCAAAATTTCTATCTTTAATTGATTAAATTCTTATTTAATTAATTAAAGCATGTTGTCATTATTTAATAATATAATTTTTAATAAAAGTTTGATAAAATAGTTAATTAACCTATAAATTAATTATTTTATTTCAAAAATCAGTTAAGTGGAGAATAAATCACTTTATTTATTTATTAAATCATAATTATCCATGTGCACATTCAAGGACCAGTTAAACTCAAATTGGAAAATCAATGCAAGTTGTTAGCTTTTTGAAACTCAACATCTTTTTGAGTTTTAAAATTGATCTAAACTTCTAATTCGAGTTGAACTGTGCTTTTGCATGATTTTTGTGACTTAATTATCTTTATTTAAAAATAACTCAAAAATCAACCTGAGTTATTTGAGTGATTTATGGCTTTTTTTTCATGCACCTCCAAAGCCTTGGATTTCTATAAAAACAAGGCTCATCTCTTCATCTCTCAATCATCTCTCAAATTTGCATCCATAGGATCTCATAATTTTGCAAGCTTACTTTGCCAAAGTCATCTACGAATTGCACAACTATTTTGAAGAATTGGAATTTGGAGAATCAAAGCTTATTGCGAATCAAGGCTATTGTGAGATCAATTTTTTTTTTTTTAACATTCATTTAGATTCTTTTTCATATCATTGTTAGATCATTTTAGCATATCAATTTTCATATTAGCATAGATTCATATCAGTTTTTATCATTCTTATTGCATAGAAAATTAAAAAATATAGATTAATTGTATTCAATTCATATCTAGATCAATTGCATTCAAATCCTTTGTTTAGGTGTCATCTAGGTCACTGATCTCGATAACAATCTAAGAACATTAATCTCACACCTACTAGAAGGCAGTAAATCGCTTGGTTAAATTAGATTTCAATTTTGCACAATTTTGATTTTTGATAACCTCTAATGTTTTACTAAAGTGTTGTGTCTACAGATCAGGTACAAAATTCACACACACATTTCTGGTGCCCACCATGGGGCAACCCATCTTTGCATGCTAGTTTTAATTTTTTTGGGAGCTAAAACCCTAAAGTTTCAAAGATTTAATTTTATCTCCCACACGGCTTGGTGTTTTGATTTGAAATTTTTTTTACAAGTTGTTAACATATCAGGGAAGCTATAGTAAAAAATTTAGAATTTTTTGAGATGTTTTGAATTTTTAATAGTTTTTTCTTAAAATTATGTAAAAAATTAATATCTGACGCAAATCAGCATATTTTTTTGAAATTTTTATATTTTAAAAAATCTCTTTAAATTATATAGGGGGTCCATTCTTTGTGTTTTAAATTTGGACATGATATCATAGCTCAAATAGTCAATTTACAAAAATTGGTTTATTTTGATAAAATAGGTCTCTAGGGCACAAATGAAGAGATTTTTCTAATTTTTTTGCATTTTTGGAAAGCTCTCTATTTTTTAGTAGGGTTCTCTATTCTAAATTTCTATTTTTGTGGCCAAAATCATATCAAAAAAATTAGATCTTGTTGACTAGGTCAAATGGAGTGCAAAAAAATTAAAATTTTGTGATGGGTATGCACTTATTTTTCATATGATTCAATGCATGATATGAGTTGTCATTTGGATTAATTTCTAGTTATTATTGCTCCTAAAAATTGATTTTTAGATCTAACCCTAGGGTTTTCATAAGTTGAATATACCTTCCATATCTTGTTTGCTTGTTGGCTTGTTGGAGAGTTCGTAGCTTGCTTGCATAGTAAAGCTCAACAAAAATTGCTAAAAATTAGGTAAAATCTACTAAGCATGTTGCAAGGATCCCAGGTATTCTCCTTCATCTAATGACATTTCGATTTGGGACTTAAAATAAATCTTTCATGTGTCTAGCTTGGGTGATTCTTTTCATGCTTTTGTTTTACACACTTGCATAATTGATACTAGGTTGTGACCCCTTAAGGATTCATTAAGTAGTCTTAGATACTTGTGATTGATCTTGATTGCTATCTTGGGTTATTGGACTCGCTAATCCATCGACCCCTCATTTTTGCCCCGTGGTTACAATCTCAGCGCCATAAAGGGGAGGGGTCAACAGGACAGAAGCGTTAAGTGTTCCACTTGGCAACCCTTTTGTGCTTTTAGGAACTCACTTGTTTTCTAAGTTGGGGACTCATTTTCAGCTTATGTGAGGTGTTAAGTGTTCCACCTTGTGGACTCATCTCATATTCACTTTAAGCATTAAGTGTTCCTCTTTCTACTTTTTGGGTACTTTTGGTAGATTTGCTTTCGGGAATATATCTATGCTCACATAGTAATTAGGCCCTATGAACACTATTCGTGATTCTTGAGAGATTGGATTCCTAGAGAAATCTTTCTTGACCATAGAATCCTTGTAGGTAGGGAGGATACTTAGTGCATTTCACATTCAACTTGGTTAGTGTGTCTTCTCTTATTGATCGATACATTCTCTCCCAGGAGAGGTTGATAGATCACGTGGGGTTGACATCACGATCTTTGGTGAATCAAAATTGATTAGTGCACCTTCTCTTATTGATTGATACATTCTCTCCCCGGAGAGGTTGATAGATCACATGGAGTTGGCATCATAAAACTTGGTGAAGCAAAACTTTGTCTTAGCATGTCAGATTAATCTGCTTGCTTTGTTTGGGTTAAAAGTGAAAAGGTGTCAAAAACCTTGGATCTGGAGCCAAGTCCCCTTGTGGTATACTATTGTGAGTCATCTTTAGAGAGGGTTAACCGTAGCAGACAATCCCTTCACATGGAAAACTGCATTGATGGAACCTCAAGTGGTAATAGCCATTTTCGCCATGGTAGTGACAGCTGCTATATAAATGTCCTTGTGGAAGAAATCTCCATGGATATGGTTCATTGTTGGGTTGTCAGATCTCCCTAGTAGCTCTTGAAGATAAAGTTCTCAGACTATGTCAAAACTCTGGTGCACCAGGATTGGAGTTCACCCCTTTGGATCATAAAAGTTGTAGAGTCAAACCATTACTAAAAACCCTAGCGAGGCCAAATTTTCATTTTCTAGGGTATATGTGCATCATTGCAAAACATTTTTGGAACATACACAATTAGCACTTCTGAGGATTAGAATGAATAAGTCACTTGATTGTTCATGCACAAGGTTGCTTTTACCCTTGTTCATTATTTTCAGACATGCTTGAAATCACGTGCTTGCTATTTTGCATGCTTGTTTATCTATCTAGTTACTAAAAATGAACAAATATGTTACAATCCTAAAATCTGGACATTGAAATTTGCAAACAATCTGAATCTGAAAACTCAAAATTTTGCAAAAATTGACGTAAAATCCTTTCTGGAGTCAAAAATCATTTTAGGAAGTCAAAAGTCATACGAGTTTTTCCAAGTGTCATTTCATTACAACCCATCTGTCGTATGATTGAGTACCCAGTGTCGTACGAGTTTTCATGCCAACAAATTCTCAAAGTCAAAATCTTGCAACTGTCATATGAGATTTTCAACTATCATTTCATTGCTACCCAATTGTTGTATGAGTCTGTAGAGTGTCATTTGGAAATTTTTTAAAAGTTATCAAAAAATTGTCAGAATTGCCAGATATTTAGCTTTTTCAGCCTATTTCCAGAATCTATCGAATAAATCACTATGTCAAGAACATAGCAGTAGCCATTGAGAATCAGTACACATGTCTCAAAGAATCAATACACATGAGAAAGAAACTCTAATCACCACTATGATGAAGCAGCTGCAGGCTATGCAAGTTGAACTTAACAATCTTAAGAAAGAAAAGGAACCTAAAGAGTTCTCCATGGAATCTCTATACTCTTTTCCATTTTATAAAGACTTGTACATGTCACCATGCCCCCGAAAAAAATGTGAGCAATGTGATAACCCTTATGATACCTCTTCCATGGAGAGTGACACATCTAGCTTTGGAGACTATGATGACTATGACGACAGACAATGTAATGATACCTATGAAACCTTTGTTCCTAAGAATCCTCCTCATCGTTCATTCCTACTTACTAAAAATGGGTCGTCACATTGGATAGATCGCGATGGTGATCCATATGATTCTGATTTTGAAAGAGATTTTGATGGCTTTTGTGGACAATACCTTGATTATGATCCATCTACTACTGCTGAGGACTATAAAATGCATCGTGCTAGCTTGAAACGTCAATATTATAAGGATCTCTCCTCTAAGAACTCTCAGGCTGAAAATAAAGATTACACTCTCAAGCAAGATCATGTTAATGTTGGACCTTTGTCTTGTGATGGTTCCCTTCCTTCCCCTACTTCCTCCAATACTCGTACATTTCCTAAAGCTTCTGAGTCTTTCAAATCTTTCACAGAACCTTCATCCAATGAAAGTCCTAATACTTTTCATGCGGTTCCTTATAGTTATCCTCCAGGGCTACCTCTTAAAGAAACTCAAGCTAACCTTCACTTGGCTGCAAATAATTTCAATAATGATAAACCTAAAGAGCCTAAGCCTTCATATGCTATAATCCCTACTTCAGCTAGTCCTCCACCATCTCTACCAAAGTCATCCATACAATCCCAACATGCTTCCTTGTCCTTAGAAGTGGCTCCATGTCAAGAGGACTCCAGAAATGATAAAGAAAAAAACATAAAGAAAGATCAAGATCAAGAACCCTCCATGTCATCCACTCCTTTTCACAATGTCTCTTATCCACCTTAGGGTTCTTTTGATCCTACACCCCCTTTCCCATGCATTCCATCATGTCTTAAATCTTCTCTTAAGCAAGATCAGGCTACTACTTACACTGATGAGCTTATTGACAATCAAAATGACCTTACTACACTTTCATTTTCCAAAGATGATACTTCCATTAAGGTTGGTAAAAATGGTGTTGTTACTTCCAATGTTACACCTATTGAAAATCAAGAGAAAAATTATGTGCTTGTGCTATCGAAAGATCCTTGTCAAGATCAAAGTCTTCCATCTTCTTACTCTACCACTCCATGTTTTCTTCCACTTTCTACTCTTCCTAAGTCTTTGCAAGCTTTGAACAATCCTATCAAAGAAGGTGCTCATATTCAAGATGTTCATGATTCTATTGAAAATTCTAATGCTCACTCTAAAGATGCTGATATCCTTGGTTGTCATATAGATGCTGATGAACTTATTGATTATCCTTTTACATCTTCCACTTCCATCCTTGGACCTCTTCCACCACTACTAAGAGCTTCATGTCTACCTTCCATCTTGGGTCCTTATGTCCCTTCACTTTCCCCTCCTAACTCTCCTAATTTTCCATCCATCTTGGGTCCTTACATCCCTCCATCTCCCATCTTTCCTCAAGATCAACATAGATGCATACCCTTGAATCCTTTTCATCCACCCACCTATTTAAACCAGTCATATCCTCCTTCTTCTTCCACAAGTCCCAAGTCTTTTGGAAGTAACTTGAATGTTCAATACAAGAAAAAGAAGCAATACAAGAATCCATCAAAAAAAAAATCACCATGTCTCCTCTAAACAACATGGAGGCATAAAGTCAAAAGAGATATCTAAGAAAAAAACTACAAGACAAGTATGGGTTCCAAAATCTATCATTGAAGATATTATCTCTAAATCATCAAAAGGAAATAAAAAGCCTATGGCTATATGGATTCTAAAGTCTCTCTTGAAAGAGTTTGGTGTTGAACACAAAGTGAAGTTGACATTCAAGCTTCCAAAGGCTTCCACTTTATCTCCTTCCAAAAACATTATTCCATTCCATGCACCTAAACCACAACCTCTGCTATCCATTTGCCATATTCCTTCACCTATTCTTTCATTCACATCCTCTCACCACCCTTCAAGGTATGTTTTGACGTTGATCTTTCCTTCCTTTCCATCTACCCTTTCACAATCCTTCCATTCATTATCCTTCTACCTTCTATCATTTTTTCTCATTTTCCTATTCCTCCTATCTTCCAACCTTACTTGCTTTACATAAAACCTTATCCTCCATTTTTATCTTCCATCTTCCTTTCCCTATCAGCATCTTTGAGCATATCATTTTGATTCCTTGGCATATCATGGTTTATCCTTTCAAGGAGCACTATCTAAAAAGCTTGCCTTCTTCCAAAAAAAAAAAAGAAATAAAAATGAAAAAATTGAAAATGTGCCTTGGTGAAAACCTAAAAACAAGCACCTTGGTAGCAAAAGTAAAGAGAAATAAATTCATCCTATGGTGAAAACCACTCCCTTGTGGTGCCTTGGATAAGGACCATGATGAAAACCTGGCAATCAGGCATCATGCGTAATTCTTCTATATATTTCATCCATTCCATCTTCTCTCTTTGATCTTGACAATGTTGATCTATACACGAACATTTGGCTATTTTGTGAGTTGTCTGATGATGATCTTGCTTTCATTCCTTCCATGTTTAGCCTTCATATCCATCTTCCTCCATTTGGTTTCACCTATCGCTATGCTTTTCCCCTTTGGTCTTGATCTAATAAAAAAAGAAAGAAAGAGTAAAACACAGTGCTATGAAGCCTCTTGACATGTCTACTCTTTTGGACTACATCCTTTCCTTCTTTGGCATTACGCTATTGTGACTTATCCTATGATGGCCTTTCATTGCTTGTCCAAATGCACTTTACATGACAATTTTTCCCTAGCTTGAGTATTCTTGAGGAGTTTTCCCTTGAGGATTTCTTCCCTTCATTCTCCTTCATTCTCTTGTCTTCCATCTCATCCACCAACTTGCTAATCCCTCTTGTTCTCCACCTTGCTAGACATTGGGACTGCATGATATGATCTTGCTTGGGAGTTTGCAATGGAAAAAGATGCTATCAAGTATACCAAGTATTAGAATAAGTATCAGAACTAGTATCAGAATCAGTATCCGAACCAGTATTAGAATAATTATCAGAATCAGTATCAAAACAAGTATCAGAACAATTATCAGAATCAGTATCAGAACCAATATCAGAATCAGTATCAAAACTAGTATTAGAACCAGTATTAGAACAAGTATCAGAACACCTACTGGGGCTACACTTTTTTCTTTAGTTTATGGGTCTGAAGTGGTACTACCTATTGAGGTTGAAATCCCATCACTAAGAATCAGAATGCATGGTCTAGTAACTGATGATGACTACAGAGTGTCTAGGTTACAAGAACTAGAACTACTAGATGAGCGCAAACAAGCAGCGTATGATCATCTCAGAGTATATCAGAAGAGAATGTATAGAGGCTACAACAAGAAAGTCAACCACAGAGAATTTCAGGTTGGCGATCTAGTCTTGAGAGAAAATCCTAAAAATCAATCCCATCGAGAATGTAAGGGGAAGTTCAAACCCAACTGGCTGGGTCCCTTTGTCATCACTGCTACTTTTGGCTCTGGTGCCTATCAACTCTCAACGATTGAAAGAGAACAGCTCTGAGAACCAATCAACATTCTCCATCTAAAGAAATTCTATGCCTAAGGCATTCAATCTATGGTAAAATATCCTGAAAAAATTATAAAAATAAAAAAAAATCCTTAAAAAATGAACATCTTGGTGAAAACCTAGCAATAGGCACCTTGATGATTCACAAAAAAAAAATGAAAAATATCAAAAATAAAAAAAAATTGAAAAAATGAAAAAAAGAAGAAAAAGTGCCTTGGTGAAAACTCGGAAATAGGCGCCTTGGTAGCAAAAATAGAATCTCTGCCAAGATGGTGAAAACCTGGCAAACGAGTGCCACTTGTTTCAAAATGCTCCATCTATTAGTGCAATCTTGGTCTTTTCCAGCTTTCAATCTTGCTTTAGTTTATACATATCTCCCGATTTGTTTCAACATTTCTAGTTTTCAATAAGTCGGTCTGTACACCAACCAGCTCAAGCGTCTGTATCCTATCAATGTTTAACACTTGGGGGAAATCAATGTCATATCCTATGGTCTCCCATGTATCTTAGATGGATCATATCTAGTTAGAGTCCTTTGAAGCTTCATGTGAGTGAGTGAGTCAGTCTTGTCTCCAGAAAAGATTTTGCATCTACAACAACGCAATCAAACATCAAAACTCAACTAAAAATAATCTATGCTTTTTACATGCTTTTATCTCCTTGTATGCTTACTAATTCGCATTGAGATTTTTGCATATTATGTCCCTTCGAGCTCTTTGATGTTGTCCTTTATAGGATTTAGAGAGTGATGACTGGGGGCATAATATTTTCTTTGTTTTTTGCTTGTATGTGAAAATATAACAACTTTGGAAATTCCAGATTGAAATGGTGTCCGACTATAAGAGCCTCTATCTCGAATTGGATGGCCATGCGTACCTTGACCATTGATACCCAGACAATTCAAGGAAGTTTGATCTAACTATTGTCTTTTTGAGTAAGTTCTTTCTCCTACTGTGGAACGCGATCTTGCCTAAGGATGTGAACGATAAAGGGTCACTAGGGGTAATTCACATTGGATTTAGAATGATCTCTTGACTCTTTGATGTGTTTGCAATGCAAGGTGTATTCAGGTCATCACGATGTTTATGTTTTGATGCTTTTATAAATTGCTATATCAAGATGGACATGATATTCAGGTCATCCTGGCATTTGTGCCTTGGTGCTTATATCTAATCTGACATTCCGAAAACAAAATCAATATTCATATATCCATGGTTGTTGACCAGTGGGTGTTGTATTGATTCTTGTGCATACAAATTGATATTCATATGTCTATGGTTTCATAGCTAGTGGGCATTGTATTGATTTATCCGATTACCTAAAAGTTCAACGATGATAACAAATCGACACATGATCAGTGACTAGGTCCTAGGTCTTAGGTTGCATTTCATTTTGCATGTCTCTTTGCATTTTGCATGTTTGCATGATCTCACAATGATTAAAAGAACTTCAATGCTTAAACGATTCTTCAAATCGCATCTTCAAATCTAACAAGAGCTGAATCTCACATGAAGGTTCCTCCAATGAAGCAGCAAGTAGAATCCTTTTTCAGGATCAAAATTCAAATCTGAGATCATTCATATTATTAACTACTTGCATAATCGACCTTCAATCATCACAGAAATCCAGTATTCAACTTAACTGATTATCTAACATCAAACTATCAAAATTTCAACTTGGTCAACCATGGTCAACTCATGGTCAAACCTAGTCAAACTTAGTCTTCAGGACCTCTAAACGATGCAGTATGCATTCACCAGATGTGTTTAACCACTTCTCAAATCAATTAACATGCTTCTGAACTCTCAACACTGACTTTTCTTGTCAGATTTCAATTTTAATCCTGAAGGGGGCATGGTATTGCATATCATTCAAAGTCTATAATCAAATTTGAAATCATATCTTTATTTCTATCAATATCTTTCATCAGTGATCAAGACAAACAATCACGTCTAGTTACTGATTCATCAAAAAAGTCCTCATCGCTCGGGGCAAATCTATCATCACTTGGGGCATATCAGATTCATCAAGATCCATATCAATCTGGTATTCTCCTAATCTTGTAAACTGTATCAGTTTTTGCAACCATCAGATCATAGTGTTCTTTCCTTGGTTCTTTGACAACTGAAGGGTTTGCATGTGATACCTGCTAGTTCTGCTAAGACAATCGAGTCTAGAACAGGTCACTCACTTCTTTGCAATCCTAAGGTTTGGAATCAGGTGTTTTGACACTTTTTCACAATCATAGGTTCATTTGTTGTTATAGTGAACATTATCTTTGGTCATTCAGGACCTATTATCTCCATATCAAATCAATATCAATCAGCTTCTGTCTCATCAATTATCAATTTCAAACATCAGTTTCATATCTTTATCAAACACAGACTTTCTTTGAACCACTGCGCTTTGCACAGTAATTCAAAGAGGGGCAAAATGTAATACCCCAAAAATGGGCTATAAGTTCATTAACCTCCTACATTTACAATTCGAATGAAATCAACATCAAAGTCCTAACCTAAGGCACATCTAAACATTATCGAATCATAATTGATTATCTTAAATTCTGCATCGGGGAATATTCCTAGTAATATTCCTAATCATAATTATCTTTAATTTTATAATTATTTGGCAATAAATCACATTTATCCTAAGTTTGATTAATTGAATATTTTCATATTTAATTAATTAGATTTAATATCTTGCCACTTAATTGTTTAATTAAATTTAATTCTATCTATTATTAATTGTATTATTTAATTTTGACAATAAATCAAAATTTCTATCTTTAATTGATTAAATTCTTATTTAATTAATTAAAGCATGTTGTCATTATTTAATAATATAATTTTTAACAAAAGTTTGATAAAATAGTTAATTAACCTATAAATTAATTATTTTATTTCAAAAATCAGTTAAGTGGAGAATAAATCACTTTATTTATTTATTAAATCATAATTATCCATGTGCACATTCAAGGACCAGTTAAACTCAAATTGGAAAATCAATGCAAGTTGTTAGCTTTTTGAAACTCAACATCTTTTTGAGTTTTAAAATTGATCTAAACTTCTAATTCGAGTTGAACTGTGCTTTTGCATGATTTTTGTGACTTAATTATCTTTATTTAAAAATAACTCAAAAATCAACCTGAGTTATTTGAGTGATTTATGGCTTTTTTTTCATGCACCTCCAAAGCCTTGGATTTCTATAAAAACAAGGCTCATCTCTTCATCTCTCAATCATCTCTCAAATTTGCATCCACGGGATCTCATAATTTTGCAAGCTTACTTTGCCAAAGTCATCTACGGATTGCACAACTATTTTGAAGAATTGGAATTTGGAGAATCAAAGCTTATTGCGAATCAAGGCTATTGTGAGATCAATTTTTTTTTATAAAAAAATTCATTTAGATTCTTTTTCATATCATTGTTAGATCATTTTAGCATATCAATTTCCATATTAGCATAGATTCATATCAGTTTTTATCATTCTTATTGCATAGAAAATTAAAAAATATAGATTAATTGTATTCAATTCATATCTAGATCAATTGCATTCAAATCCTTCGTTTAGGTGTCGTCTAGGTCACTGATCTCGATAAAAATCTGAGAACATTAATCTCACACCTACTAGAAGGTAGTAAATTGCTTGGTTAAATTAGATTTTAATTTTGCACGATTTTGATTTTTGCTAACCTCTAATGTTTTACTGAAGTGTTGTGTCTACAGATCAGGTACAAAATTCACACACACAGTCATGACAAGAATTGACAAAATGCCTAATGAAGGTTAAAAATAGTTAGAGATCTATTTGGATAGTTTTTCCCAGTCTCCCTAACCTATTTAAGTGTTTTTATGACCAGATATGAGGGTTGGAAAGTTTTGTAATCTCTTATTTTTTAAGATAATTTACTGGTGTACTCTGCAGAACCAGAATAGTGCTAAGAGCTTGATTATCCTTGTGCTATGGATTGATCCAAGCCTAGTCTTTGCATGTGAATTTATATATTTTTTTTCTAGTTTAATTTTGTGTGTATATATTTTGGATTAGGTTTTCTTTACTTTTATTTCAATAAGTCTTTCCTCTACAACCAGTTCACTAGTCTAGATAGGGTTGAGAGACCAAAAATGGCTCTAGCATGAAAACCACTAGTGGGTACTATATGGCCTTGTGGGATATTCTAGAGAAATGTGTATATAGCATAAATATGGATTTTTGTGTCCAGGTGTGGAGGGGAGCTAATTTTACCATCAATCCCTAAGCGAGCCACAATGAGCCCAACTAGGAAGCTTGACTGTTGCAAACAATGGATAGAAGGTGTATCATCTTAAAATGGAAGCACTTCCATGATAATATTTTTTATCCCTCTAAGTAAGTGGTTTGGGGTCATGTCTAGTGCCTTGATTGGGTCTTTGCATGGATCTAGTTGTTCCCCCTGTTCTACTTCTCTCTCCCTATTTCGAGCCTCTTTCTGACAGACTTTCTATGAGAATCTAAATACTTTGACTTTCTGGGTCAAGGATGACCTCAACCCTAACCTAGGGTAGAGAATACCTCATCCCTAACCCTATGTCCAAATTTTACTTTTTGAAAGTTTCAGGATGTTGGGTTTCAAAAAGTTTCATTTTCCTACTTTCGGGTCAGCTGTTTCAGGTTTCAGAATGGTAAACCTTTAAATTGCATTTAATCTAGGTCCGTTTTTAGGGGTTAAGATTAATTGAGATTTAATTCTCCAATGTCAGCCTTCTCTAAGATTTTTTGCCCTAGATCACTATAAAAGGAAGCCTTTCTCTCTTATTTTCTTAATCAAGTGTTGCAATCTCAAGCAAAATCAAGTTTTGTGAGAACATTCAATTTTCATAAGCATTCTCTCTCAAGTAAAAGTAAACAAGAAGGAGAAGGAAAAAAAGAAAGCATTCATTCATCTTCAAACCAAGCATTCAAGCATTCAAGTGTTCATCAAGGAGATCCATTGTTAGCCATTGAAGGATTCAATCTCTATGGAGCCCTCTTGTTGAAGATTTCTCCATCCACATACATCCAAGCCTCTTCCTATGCAAATATCCATTCAAGATTGGTGTTGAAGATCTAATGCCATTGATTTGAGACTTCCTACATATTTCTACATTCATTTGGAGCATCCCTACTTGTGGATTCAAGGATTTGAATCCTCCATAAAGACTTCAACATAAGCAAGGTGAATAGTTCCATTTACTTTGTTTATACATATTGCAATTTCAATTCAATTTCAAGGTTAATTCTTAAATTGGGGTTTGACCAAGGCAAACTCCCCATCCAAACAATAAAAACTATTTTTCTTGTAGGTACAGGTACAGGACAATGAATTGAAGTTCAGATATGGATACCCTTTTCGATGAACTTTTGAGATCCACGAATAGAATTTCTATCAGAGTTGTTTCAGGTCAAGGAAAACCTTTAGTAAGGGGTAGGATTCTACCCTAGGGTAAGACCTTGCTCCGTTATCTGGGTCAAAGTTGACCTGACCTCAAAAGGACAAATTTTTTTTGGGTTTTCTTTGTCTTGGCATTTCCAGACCGAAACAAGTTGCAGAATTTCCTGAAACTGTGCATAGACATCAGAAATCAGAATTTTCTATATTTTCCCTATTTTGAGGTTAGTATTTGCCTTCTATTCATTTAAGATTTCAAGTACATACTTTTTATAGTAGATTATAGGATTTTCTCCTTTCTTCATGTTCTCCATTGTTTGATTCAATTGTGCATTGATCACTTCTTTGTGATTAATCCATTTGGATCTTTCCTTTTGGGAATTTGGAATAAGGATAAGTCCTATATTCCCCCTTGTATATCATATTATCTTATCTACCACTATTCAACCTTATTCAGATTTTCATACCATTCATTTCACTTCCATCCATACCCAAAATTATCCTACCCATAGCGGTGAATCCATTTCACCTCTATTCATTTTGGTGAACTTGACATGCTTACCCCTTTCTTTTGTGGAGTTAGATGCCCTATTGATTTATATCTTCCTTTGTTTTCCCTTGTGTGTTCACCACCATTATTCATTTTGGTTAACCCGACATACTTACCCTCTTTTCTTTTGTGGAATTAGATGCCCTATTGTATTTTGTGGTGTTAGATTTCCCTTTATATTATATTGTTGATGTTAGATTTGTCTTTTATGTTAAATCTTGTATGATAATTAGATTTCTTTCTTCTATATTTCAAAAATACAAAAAAATTGCAAAATCTCTTTCAAAATACAAAAATATTCATACTTTATGTTTTCTTAGTTTAGTTCATTTGCATTGCATTGGTTTATGAGCTTTACTACTACTAGTCCTACTTATAATATTCCAGTTAGACGAAGTGATAGACTTATGGGTTCCTTTGATCCTGAGTCTTCCTCTCCTTTCCTTAGGATCTTGGATGATAATTTGATTCTTAATGATTCCAATCCTATTATGGAGAAAAACTCTTCTTGCTTATCTCATGAAGAGGATGATGCTTTAAGAGTTCCTCTTGAACAAGTCCAAAAACTTTCAACTGAACTTGATAAAAAGGGTAATTGGCTTATTCAAGAAAAACATAATCAAGATTCTATTCAAGCTATAGAGGCTCTTAAGAAAGTTCTTCATGATAGTGATGAAGGTGTTAATCTCTTGCATGATATTACTCACCTCGTGCATTCAAATGTTAAACCTTTAGCTCAAGAAGCTCAAGATTTAGGGTTGATTCCTCCTATCACTATTATAGAACCTTCTTCTATTCCTTTACCTAGTATTCCTACCTATACTTCTTCTTTGGTGACTGTGACGATTCCCTTTGTTCCTATGAGTGTTCCTCCTATGTCTCTTCCTACATCATAGCCTTCTTATCATAATGTTCCTTTTACTTATTCCAATCTTCTTCCAACTGTAGTTCCAAGTGTTCCTCCAATTGTTTATTCCATTCATGTAGCTTCTTACACTTTACCTAGTGTTTCTAATGTTGTTATTCCTCCTATTTTCTCTAATGATTCAATAATAATCAGTTTGGCTCAAATTGTGTCATCTTTACAACAACAACTTGCATCCTTGACTCAAAACAAGTTTAGCATTCCTACATGTGATGTGGGAAGTCCTTTGTCTCAAGATATCATTTGTACTCCTATTCCTCAGCAAGTGGATATGCCTCTTCTTGAGAACTATAATAGAAATGGAGACCCTGTTCATCATGTTAAAACATTTCAAATCCTTTGTAGTGATTATGCTCATGACCATAGGATTTTAGCCAAGTTGTTTGCTTGAAAATTTTGAGACAAGGCCTTAAAATGGTATTGTTCCTTGCCTCATTATTCTATTGATTCATTTCCACAACTTTCCAATGCTTTTATTCAACAATTTCAAAACAATATTGGCCTGAAAGTGTCTTTGATTGATTTGATGCATTGTAAACAAAGTACTAAGGAAAAATTGACTGAATTTATTGGTAGATTTAAGCATTTACATGTTCAAATTTCCTATCATGTTCTTGATATTGATATTCAACGTATGTTTATTTCAAAATTACTTTGGATATTAGAGATAAGATTCTGCTTAATGAATTTACCTCTTTTCAACAACTTTGTGCAATGCTTCATCATTATCAATTACAAGTGAGTCAATTTGAGAGCAACACTCCAATGGCTCCTATTCTAGTTGATAAAAGTGATGCTACTCCTAATCTAATTTTTTTTTGAAAATTCAACAACTATGTCAAGATAAACAAACAAGTGAATGCAGTTGTTGATCAAGTTGGTGTTGCATCTCACAATGCCACTTCTGCATACACTACTTTTTGATTATATCATACGTTTACTCCTCTTTCTGAATCTTTACATTCTATTATGAATAGGTTGTTAACTACTAATATGATTACTTTACCTCCTATTCGACCTCTTTTACCTGCTATGATTGCATCTAAATATTTTTATCCTAAAGATTTTTGTCAATATCATCATCAGAATGGTCATGATACTGAGTAATTTTATTCTTTAAAACATAAGGTTCAAGACTTAATTGACTCTAATGCCTTATCTTTTGATAATCTTGATGGGAGTGGGAACAAATTTGTCTCTCCTCTGAATCAAAATCTTCAAATCTATATGAATCCTTTACCCACACATGATACTAATACCATTTCTCAACCATCTTCTATGAATATTGTGTATGATTCAAAGATGGATGATCTTAGTCACATTGTTAATCAAGTGGAGCATGATATTCAATCTATATCTCCACCTCATCCTCAACCTCAGATTCAACCTCAAGTTCCATCTCAACCTCAACCAAAACCTAAATTGAAGACTCAACCGAAACCTCGACAACAACCTAAGAATAAAAGACCTCGAGAACTTTTGATTACCTTTGATGATTCTGAGACCATTAAAGCTCCTGATGGTCCTCTTTATATTTATGCTAGGATTTACCAGATACCTACTCTTGGTTGTCTTGTTGATCCTACATCTTTAGTCAACATTATTACTGAAGAAAATATTTTTATGAAAAATTTGCAACGTGATTCTTATGATACATCTGATGTGTGGATTCAAACTTGTAATGGTTTTCTTTATCCATCATTTGGTTCTATTAAGTTGTCGGTTGAACTTTGTGGTAAAATTGTGAGCACTACCTTTGTTGTTGTTCCTACTTTTGTTCAGTTTCAAGTTAAGCTTGGTTTTCCATGGTTAAATGCCATGCCTATTGTTGCTTCACCTATCCATAAATGTCTTAAATTTTTTCATAATGAAGAAGTGAAGATGGTTAATCATATTTTATATCAACCTTCTAGGCCCCAGAGATTGTGGTACTCTTGATTTCTTTTGGCCTTCATTACCTAATTCATGTCCTTCTCGACCTGATAATCTTTTCCACTCATATCAAGCCTATAAGCATCGTAAGATTCTTGAATTAAGTGTACCTATGATGGATCTTAATCATGGTCTTTTGTCTACACCTTTTATACCTCCTTTATCCATGGCTTCTACATCATTTAATCAAGTTCCTATTGTTGATTGTCCGACTATTGATAATCCTATTAATCCTCCTAAAGAACCTGTGAAGGATCCTGTAATTATTCCTCCTAGTTCTCAACATATTTCAAGTAAAGAAAAATGTAATTGATCTACTAATAAACATCGTAAGAAGAATCATGCTCAAGCTAAAGCTCGTAATTCTTTACTTTCTTCTGATAAGCCTATGCATGATGTTGTTACTAATAATGATGTTAAGATGCATGATTATGATTATTCTATTCGTATCTTAGATCCTATTTTGATTAATCTGGATGAAGAATATACTCTTGATGATTTTAATGATGAATATGAGACTATTGACATTGACATTGATTTACCTAATATTCTTTCATCACAATTAACACTTACACCTAGTATCGAACATTGTGATTCTCAAGAGGATCCTTGTCTGGAACTGGCTATCATTCCTACTGTGTTGGATATAGTCCCTCTTGCGAGTTACCCACCTTCCTTAAATGATATATAATGAGATGGGGAGAGTAGGCGGCATGCTTGATCAGCTTATCCTTTATGGTGGCTTTGTTGTGTGTTTTCCTATTGTATTGTGCTTCTCCTGTGATGTATTTGCTAAATATTGTTAGATTCTTTTATACAACCCTTGTTACTTTGTTGGTGCAAGGTGATAAAGGAATTGAACCTATTGTACAATTCCTTTATATGTATCTATATTATTCTATATGTTGTTTCATGTTATGTTGTACTTGTTCTATTGTTCATAAATGTTTCCTTGTGTAATCTTCTTGGATCTGCGACTTGGTAGCACTGATTCTTTTTGGTCTCTAGGTCATGGTCCGAAAAGATTCTTCTTCGTATCTCTTATGTGATCTTTCCTGCTTTGTGATTGTAGTTCTACTTTCTTTGGGGAATGATGTCAATTCATTTGCAATAATATCATATATATATATTATCTTATGATCATACTGACCCCATGGCAGGTAGATCCCTTCTGTGTTCTCTGTATGTTTATGTGATATTTCTCTTGATTTGTCTTCATTTGGGGGCATCTCATAGTGGAAACATAATTAGTGGAATTGTTTATGTTTCTGTTAAAGCCATTGCTCCTATTAAAGTGTTAGCAATGAATTTAACATGGGGGCATACACTCTGCTCACCTATTGCACACATGCACTTTTCGATACACATATATTATTTTTCAAGATACTTTTCTCCCTTTTGGGATTAGTGACTAATCCTTAAAGCATGGATTTATATTTTAGGATCTCTTGATCCCTCCAGTTTCAAATTTTTGATCCCTTAAGGTCAAAGGTGTCCTTAAGACTGGATTTCTTTTTCTTTTTGTTTTTACTCTTATGGAATAGGATATTCCTGAGGGTGAATTCTTGATGGGTTGACTAGTGAGTAGCCATATTCACTAGGCAGTTCAATTCCATCTTTCCAATTGTGATGTTTCCTTGTGTGGTTCACAATGGGACATAAGTTCTCATTCAGCAAGATAATCACACCCTCTCTCTCTCTCTCTCTCTCTCTCTAGAGATGTCTCTCTTATTGTGATCTTGGAGTTGATGAAGACTTGAGTCCTTGGGGGCTTGAGGATCTCTTTTTCCCTTTTCATTATGATCTCCTTTACCAAGAGTTTGCATCGAGTCCATACTCTTGCTAAAGTGGGGATATATCATCTTAAAATGGAAGAATTTCCATGATAAGAGTGTTTACCCCTTTGAGTAAGTGGTCTAGGGTCATGTCAAGTGCCTTGATTGGGTCTTTACATGGATCTAGCTATTCTCCCCTGTTCTACTTCTCTCTCCCTATTTCCAGCCTCTTTCTGACAAACTTTCTCTGAGAATCTAAAGACTTTGACTTTCTAGGTCAAGGACAACCTGAAGGGTCAAGGAGGACCTAGACCTTGACCTAGGTCAAGGACAACCTTGACCCTGACCTAGGGTAGAGACTACCTCGTCCTTGATCCTAGGTCCAAATTTTAGTTTCCGTAAGTTTTGGGATGTCAGGTTTTGGAAAGTTTCATTTTCCCGCTTTCGGGTTGGTTGTTTCAAGTTTCAGAATGGTAAACTCTTAAATTGCATTTAATCTAGGTCCATTTCTAGGGGTTAAGATTAATTAGGATTTAATTCTTGAATGTCAGCCTTCTCTAGGAGTTTGTGCCCTAGATCACTATAAAAGAAAGCCTTTCTCTCTCATTTTCTCAATCAAGTTTTGCAATCTCAAGCAAAATCAAGTTTTGTGAGAACATCTGATTTTCATAAGCATTCATTCTCAAGTGAAAGTAACAAGAAGGAGAAGGAAAGAAAGAAAGCATTCATTCATCTTCAAGCCAAGCATTCAAGTATTCAAGTGTTCATCAAGGAGATCCATTGTAAGCCATTGAAGGATTCAATCTCTATGGAGCCCTCTTGTTGAAGATTTCTCCATCCACATACATCCAAGCCTCTTCCTATGCAAATATCCATTCAAGATTGGTGTTGAAGATCTAATTCCATTGATTTGAGACATCCTACATATTTCTACATTCATTTGGAGCATCCCTACTTGTGTATTAAAGGATTTGAATCCTCCACAAGGACTTCAACATAAGCAAGGTGAATAGTTCCATTTACTTTGTTTATACATATTGTAATTTAAATTCAATTTCAAGTTTAATTCCTAAATTGGGGTTTGACCAACGCAAACCCCCCATCCAAACAACAAAAATGATTTTTCTTGTAGGTATAGGTATAGGACAATGAATTGAAGTTCAAATCTGGATACCCTTTTCGGCGAACTTCTGAGATCCATGAATAGAATTTCTGTCAGAGTTGTTTCAGGTCAAGGATGACCTTCAGTAGGGGGTAGGATTCTACCCCAGGGTAAGACCTTGCCCCATTAACTGGGTCAAAGTCGACCTAACCTCAAAAGGACAAATTTTTTTTGGGTTTTCTCTATCTCGACATTTCCAGTTCGGAACAGGTTGTAGAACTTCCTGAAATTGTGCACAGACATAAAAAATCAACATTTTCTATATTTTCCCTATTTTGAGGTTAGTATTTTCCTTCTATTCATTTAATATTTCAAGTACATACTTTTTATAGTAGATTATAGGATTTTCTCCTTTCTTCATGTTCTCCATTGTTTGATTCAATTGTGCATTGATCACTTCTTTGTGATTAATCCATTTGGATCTTTCCTTTTGGGAATCTAGATTAAGGATAGGTCCTATATTCCCCCTTGCATATCATATTATCTTATCTACCACTAGTAAACCTTATTCACATTTTCATACCATTCATTTCACTTCCATCCATACCCAAAATTATCCTACCCATAGTGGTGAATCCATTTCGGCTCTATTCAGAAGGCTTCGGGGATTGAAAGACTCAATCCAAGGGTGAAGAAGTAAGGAATTGTGTCTAAAGACTCTTTTATATGAAAGAAAAGTGTTGGAAAATATTTTTAAGTGAGAAGGAGCCATTTATCTACTACGATCGGTGATAAGAAATTAGGCCTTAAAGACAGGCACAGTAATAGGAAGGTACTGTACGAATGCCATGAGGTCTAGAAACCTTGAAAATTCTCAAGATCTTAAAAAAGGGTGTCTAAATATCAAATTTTTTTAGGCACTTGTGTGGGAAGTTGAAGATTTATAGCCCGAAATGTGTGTTGAAAGACCTAATTAGGCCTAATTGGGGCTTGTAGCCTTTTTGTCTAACTTTGGTGAGATCAACTATTGAACAAAGGAATTTGTAGACTTGAACACCTCAAAAACATTTAAAGAAATCCTTTAGGAGGTCTTCTATCCAAATTGAAAATATTTTCAAGTTGAAGGTATTAGGTGATGGACTTAAGGAGATGTGTCCATGGAAGGGAACAAGGAGACAATGTTGAGTTGGTGACTTGGTAGAGAGTTCTTAGAGAGAGAGGTGATTGTGAAAGAATCCCTCATAGAAGTAGGGTCTTAGAAGAACCCTAAATAGGCCAGGAGAAGGACCTTGTGGAATTCCTAGGGAAATAGGAAATAGGACAAAGAGACCTCCCTATTAGGTAGCCTCTCTCTGACACTTTTAGGAGTCCTATTGCTCGACGTCTTTTACTAAAAAAAATTGCAACAAGGAATTTAATTCCTACAAAATATAGTAATAGATAAAAAGAGTGAAAGTAAATAGATAATTATTCTATAATAATGCATTCTATTTAAGCAAAAACAAATTAAAATGGAAAAAACTAAGCTGTAAAAGCTAAGCTGCGAGAAAATTCTAAAATCAAATTGCTAGACACTAAAAAATCAATATGGAAAAAATTAACATAAATCTTATATCCTTTGTCACTTACCATTAAGTTTTCACACTGGTAGGGTCCGTTAGTGACTCAAAATTTGAATAATTCCTCACCAACTTGTCTCCAGAGCCTCTAGAAGTAAAGACCAATCCGAATAAGGTGTCACAATCTTAAAATATCTAACAACCAAAAATAGAAAACACAAACATAAATATTATAAACTTTGTCACTTATAGCTAATTTTTCATGGTGGCAGGGCCCGTCAATGACTCAACGTCTAAATAATTCCTCACCAACTTGTGTCCAGAGCCTCTAGAGCTATAGAGTGATCTGAACAAGGTGTAAATAAAAAAATCTCTATCAACCAAAAATAGAAAACACAAACATAAATCTCATATCCTTTGTTACTTACAATTAATTTTTCATGGTGATAGGGACCATCAGTGACTTAGCATCTAAAAATTCCTTAGCAACTTGTCTCAAGAGCCTCTAGAAGTGTTGACTGATTCAAACAAGGCATAAACCTGTAAAATATCATCTTCTCATGTATTTATATCAAACCAAATTTGGTGAATTACACACCATTCTATAATTGAGATATAGAAATATGGCAAATTTGGGTGGGATAGGGGTAGTGCAGTTTTAATTTTGAAGGAACATATGGGGTTGTCATTATCGTTCAAGTGTAGTGGGTGCGAATTTGGCTCTGACCCTCAAACTTGGGTCTAAACAAAAAATTAATGCGGTTGGCAATGTAGTGCCACAAAATTTTAAAAATCATGTGTCAATATTGGTGATTGCATGTGTGTCCATCAGTGATTTCTTGCATTCAACCAAAAATTTGGGGCAAATTGACGACTAGAAAAAATTCAAACCATGTAGGAGTTGGTGGCAAAAAAATTCTTCACAGTAACCATTTCAACCAAAAGGTGGTGAATAAACTTGCCAATCAAAAAATATTGTGTGACAACGAGGTGATTTGACCACTCAGCGTAATGACACTATTCACCAATTTACCAACGATGTTGACCCTTGCATTTCACCAATTGGCAAAAAATCATCACCAAAATTACTGTTGCAATGGATGGTGGTATGGATGAGTGGAAACAATGGTTGAGAGGTTTAATTCAAGTTCAAGAAGTCAATTGTTATGGATGCAATTCACAGCTTGGCAATTTGCGGAGGAAAAAATTCTAGTGGGGTTAAGCTCTAGACACTATAGGTTGCCATATCAGTGCCATATCCATTGGGCTTGGACTTCATCAAGATGAATTTAGTGTTTCTGATCATATCTTATTATAGATCTCAATGAAAAGAATTATTATCATCCAATATTTCTTGCCATCAAAAATTACAAACATAAGTCATTTTCAAAGGAAAACTCGATGCAAAGGGAAAATATTTCATAGAGGGGACTATACATTCATAACGAAATAGTTCAGGGTGATATGGGTGCTCCAATTACAACAACATACTAGGAGCATCTACAATGAAAACCTTAAATCATAGTGGACAGTTAAAATGAACCATCTCTACATATCAAACAAAGAGTAATAAAGGATGTACACTTGGTTCAAAGAAAGAAGGAAATGCAGAAGGTCAAACAATTTATCCAACAAGATTGAAATTGCTGTATCAAACCACTAGAGATACTTTCAAGAGATTGAGCATATTCCATCTCACCTATGAGCTAGATCACACCTTCATTCTTGTGTTTGTGCATGTCTAAATCCTTTCCCTTCTGAGGTAGTCCCAATTGAGTACATCCTTGAATTAGGTTACATAATAATGCAATCTCCTATAGCCAACTAGATAGATCCTTGCTTCTAGATGAACATCCATAGCCCCAACAAGGATATTGTCTTGATTTCCACTAGCATAGCTCTACTACCAACTAGGTTTCTGTAGTCCCGTAGAACTACTGACATTATTTAAAACTTTAAACTTTATAATTTTTCTTTAATTTTGAGCTTCTTTTTTTTTCTTCCTTTGGGATATCAACAATACAGTCTCTACCTTGTTGGAAACCAAGATGGCAGTAGGAGGTATTGTTAGATATTTCACTTAATCCAATTTTTAACATCCACTAAATACTAACTCATAAAGGTAATTAATGAATTATTAATGGGGAAATAATGCCAATTGCTTATTATAGGATAGATATAGCTCCACTATCTTGATTTATGAGTTAGTATCTTGATAATATTAAATATAATCTTACTCTTCAAATGGTGAAGTTGATGCATTTAATTCTTCCCAATACTAATATGTACACACCTTTCTCAACCATATTTTTAAGTAGCCAAAGAGTGAAAATTAAATGTCCACTTAGGGAATTAAGGCCTCTATAAAGTTTCTTAGGTTTGAAAACAATCATTTCACATGATGAATTACCATTGAGGTTAAATGACTATGTGTTCGAACAATTACAAGATGGATAAAAAGAGATCACCACCCCTAGAAGATCATTTTAAAAGTGGTATTTGGTGTAGGGCATTAGTAATTTGAGTGTTTAAGTAGTGTAGGTTTGGTTAATTAGGGATACACTAGTGAGGCTCACAATAATGAAGGTCCACAACTTCTTTCTGGGTCATGTATTTGATATGTGATTAGTGCATTTGATGCACTTGGATGATGAGTTGTTATAGTAGCTGTAAAGCGGATCCTAGGGGAGGATTTCTTGAACAAAAAGGATAGGCATAAGGTAAATATAGATATTGTGTATTTGTTTATGGGCTCCTTGTTAGACTTGGATGAGACAAAGGGCATAATTAACTGATTGACTAGAAATGAATACACTGAAGGCCTAGATGAGGTCTTGTGGGTTTCTCAATAGAGAATTGGGATTCCACTAGCTACTAACCTAAGGGTTTACCTTGAGAAGTACATAGTGGGTCCCTAGTGGCTGTTCATGCATAATTTTTGAGACATGACCATTTTAGCAAACCGAGAGAGAGTGGATTGTACTTTGGCATTTTTAAAATGGTTGGCATGTGGTGATGTTAGTATCGAGTAGGAATGGCTTGATGAGTTTTGGGTGCAAGTAATCTTTGAGAAAGGTTAGGATACTTCAGATAGTGATGAGTTGGAAGAAGGGGTATTTCATCCTTTAGATGAAAGAGGGGAAGCCCATGAGGATGGTTCTCTAGCCAACTCTCTATCCAATTCTCCTATTTTTATGGATACTTAGCCTTGAAAAAATATGTGAAAATAATATCAATCCCCTTTTTGAAACATTTTCTCTTCATTTAAAAGACTTTGGAAATATATATACTTTGTGAAAAATGTTTATATGAATGAAATATTGTGTGTGGTACATTAGGTGTTACAAGTGTCTTTTCTCTATTGCAATCTTAATTCCCTTTGCAAAGTATTTTGGTCCTATGTGAAAATCATATTTGGAAACAAATTTTTGAAACAACATCTTATTCACACATTACAAAAGGAATTAATTATTTCTTTGGGAAAAAATTGTACCAAAGATGGGAAACCCCATTTATAGAATAACCAATGGTGTTATATAGTATACATGTCTCTGAGAAGGTGGTTGGATTATCATACTTATCTTGAGCCTTAACATGTTTAACTTTTAACATCATATTTCACTTGTTTGAAAACATATCAAGAGTTACATCATAAATTGTATATTTCCCTTTGGTTGCATGATAATGATGGCCATAAGTGATCCTTTGCATTCATCATCATTTTCAAACCCAAAAATTGTGCAAGATGCACTAAAAGACTATATAAGGGAACCCACTTATGAAGGGGGTAATGCAAGATAGTTATTAGTGGAAAAGAAAAATATCCTACCTATCCTAACCTAACCAGATTCCTTTCCCCTCAAAGAGACCCATTAACTTCATTTTAGAGGTAGCTTCCTTGATGACCTATCTTCTTTCTTACAATGGGTTGCCTTGCATTTTGGTGTGACAATAGGGGAGGTAGGTGGGCACACCCATCAATTTTTGACACCTTAGGGAAATTGACGTAAATATATATGATGGGGCCATTTCCTAATGGTAAGGATTTTGGTTGAATCATTGATGTACTAACCTCATGCCTTGACGTCAACATATGGATGAGGGCTAACAAGATAATGGCTTAGATAAAAACATGATGTGACATCCTCATGTTAGAGATGGATGCTCATCACCGAGACTCTAGTAGGGTGTTTCATTCTCTTTGTTGGTGAGGGTAGGGTTTAATAATTTTGGAGTGGTCTCTATTACAAGTCATGTTTTTCATTGTGCTAAAATATTAACCTGTTAACACCCGATACAATAATATGACTTATAGAATTCACAGGAAGTGGTTAAACCATGTCACAAATTCTAGAGGAGGATGTTGGAGGTTAGTCCAATAATTCCCCCCTCAATGTCACCCAAGGGGATTTGAACATGTGATCAAGCTCTGGTACCACTTGTTACAAGTTTTTTTTGTTGCGCTAAAACATCGACTTGTTAACACTTGATACAATAACATGACTTATAGAATTCATAGGAGGTGGTGAAACCATGTCTCAAATCATGGATAGGGATGTTGTTGGTTAGTCCAACACTCTCTTCTTTTAAAGTTTTGTCTTCTTCCAATGGTCTTGCTTTGAACAATGAGCATAAGAGTTTCATCTCATCCCAAAATTGGGCATCATTCTCCTCAACCATGGTTTTCCCTTTGCCTAGAGCTACATGCCCTAGACTCTTGTCTCTTCTAATTTCACATCTTCATGTTGAGGATCCTTGTGTGTGTTCTTGGGGTTACTCTTTAGACTTTCCCATATACTTGGTTTTGCAACCTCATCTTTCAGATCAAGTTTATAACATGGTCGACATTCTTCTTTGTTGTTTGAGTAATTAGAATGGTTGAAATCTTCTGTGTATAGCTGGTATTTTCTCCAAATTAATGGGCCACCCTCAAATAGGGAGAGGGTCTTTGGGAGAATATTCAAAGATAGTAGAAAGTCCTCCAAGTGGATTTCTTCAAAAATATGGTCTTTCACCTCAGGGAAAGGTGTTGACCAATCATTTCCACTTGCCTCATACCCACAATAAGTTTTATCATCATCTAGGTCTAGGTGAGTGAGCTACTAGTCCTTTGCTTCAATGTACCCCATCTCTTACTGGAAATCATGGGGTATGTCTTGTACATTTTCTCCATGGGGACCCATTATTCCAAAAATAGGGGAAAAACACATGGAGAAGAGTCTCATCTTCTGCAATTAACCTTTATATCTCTAACCAAAATGTGTTGCAAGAGAGAAATGTCAATAGTCTTACTCCATGAGGTTTATAGAATCACCTCATTATAACCACACAAGGTACTATGATAAATATCTTCAAAATGTAAATACCAAATAGCACACCAACTATTTGGCAGTGAGTTTTAACCTTGGTCCCATCAGGCATGTCGCAGATGAATGTTGATCCCTAAGAGACTCATGCCTAAATAAAGGTATTCAGGAAGCCTTGAAGGAGTGGGACTTGATGCACCCTAAAAAGAGGCCTTTGGGATTTTAGAAGCCAGTTCTTTGTTCCTGAGAGAGAGAGAGAGAGAGAGAGATCTCCCAAAAAATGGACATGGTATAGGGATGTTATCCCTTAATGGAACCCAAAGAAAGACACTCAAGTTTCCTCTTATTTTCAAGACATAAATAGTTCATATAGAGGTCAAATATGAGAACCCACACCCAACTAATTTTCCATTTGAAGGCATTATTAGAGAATAAGTAGAAGAGAAAGGTTACTACATGATTCATCTTTTCTTAGGATAAGTAGAAAACTTAAAGACAAACATAAATAAAAAAGGTATGAGGTAAAAGAAATCAACACAAAATACTTTGATTAATAAAGGAAGAAAGACAACATGGACATAATATCCATATATTATTAAAAGAAAACATGCTAAGGTTGGAAATTAAGCTGCAGATTACAAATGTTGCAGTATACATCTTGGAATGATAAACCATGGCTCAAAGACCAGGAAACATTCCTAAATAATATGAAATTTAATCTTATGGATTGATCCATGTATATGGAGATCTCCTTCTTGAATATGGAAATATATCTATTTTCAAGTTAAACCCTAGGTTTATATAGGTTCCTTCTCTCATGGTTAAGGAAATTTCATGATGCCCATTTTTTTCAGCATGATCTTACCAACACCCTCTTTTGTAGAGATTTTTTAACATTAATCGTTGAAGCTGCTAGGTGCCACTTATCTCTATTACTATAAGTGATGGTGATGATGATGAAGACTGACCAAGATCAAAGGAATACAAGATAGTAGAAAGGTTAGATAATTAATTGTCTTGTCATTGATGTCAAGCAATTGATTTATGGTTTATATTATGTTGCCATATCATTTGGTTTATGAGATAAGATGAATGAGTTAATAAGATGAAGAAGTGAGATGTTATGAAGTTGAAGAACTTAATTGGGCAACTGATACAAATCAAACAATGTAAGGTTATGATGATATACTTTTTTTCTACCTAACATATGATTATATCAAGTTGGTAAAGTATGGTCATGAAGATTTGTCAAGTTGGTAAACAAAAGAGTTTTGGCTACCAAGAAGGAAAAGTCACTCGGTAAAGGTAAAAGGTAAAAGGAAGTATGTCTCGGTAAAGGATAAGAACTAAGGACACAAATAAAGAAAGTTTTAGGCACTGAGCAAAGTTAATGAAAATACAAAGTTATTCAATGAGAAAGGAATAGTAATTAAATACAAGGATTGGAACGACATTTAATGATTAGCTATGATGAGCTGGATAATCATGATGATAAGGAAAGTTAGTTATGAGATCTACGATCAGGAAAATTCAAGGTGATGATCTATGACTTAGATCTAAATGGTTAAAACAAAAGGAATGAATTTCAAGGAACTTCAAGTTCCTAGGTGAAAAGAAAATGTGTTACCAAGATCCAGGTTCAAGGTATAATGAATTGGATGGCTGAGATTGATTAAAGGAAAATGTAATAGAGGAGATTAAGTAGCAAAACATATCTATATAAAGGATGGATTTTTATGAAAAAATGACTGGAAAATTGAAGAGTTGAAGAGTCACCGACTAATGCAGTGAAGAAGGAAAAGATAGATTTTGAGTCAGAAAGAAGGATCTGATGAAGTGTTGAAGCCAATGGAAAGTGAAGGATTGAAGTGAAGATAGAAGAGTGCACAAAGGCTCTAGTTATGAAAAGATAGTTGTGAATCTACAGGTCAAATTATTTACTGTTGCTTATTAGCATTTGTAATAGAGAAATCTCTTAACCCAGTAGACTTAACAGTCTTATTGTAAAATCCTTGCAAAAGGTAACATTATAAAGAGTGTTTCAATTTCTCTATCAATGCCACTCTTAACAGGGTGAAGATCCTAATAGATCTAAGGTAAATCCCTTGATCGGGTTACACCTAATAGTATGTATTGTAATCTTTAACGGGATTAGCTCTTAACCATGTGTACTTTAGAAGAATATTTTCTTAGTGGGTGACAATTCCCACAATGGTTTTTCCCAAAGATGAGTTTCCACATTAAATAATGGTGTTACATGTGATGAATGATTTATGTGATTGATTTACTGATTGTTAAAGTTTATTTACTATTATCAGTAAATAGTGAATTGTGTTTGACCGAGTTAATTAGAGAAATGTTTTAAAGGTACGAAGAATCAATGATTACTGATTCACCCCCCCTCTTTGTAATCCAACAATATCTCCTCTAGGATTTTGGCCATCACAGATCTGGGGTAACTTTTTTTTCCTTATTTTATCTTCTCTTTTGTGTGAGTCAGTGTTTTCCAAATGAGGAAATATTTAATTGTGATTATCCCTAAAGTGGACAGATGGTGATTAATGCTTTAGCAAGTGGTCCTCAACTCATTATTTGAATGGCACAATTTATAGGGAAATGTGTTGCAATGGTGGGTGTTTTGGGGGCTCCTTTGCTAAAGTTAAGTAGAGGGATCACAGTGCTAATATGTGGCAACTAAGTGGGGAGTGCCTAATTTGGTCTGTAATGAATACTAGAAGGAAATGGTCAAGCCCATAGTGGATGGTGGCATGCATGACTGGAAATTTTCATTGGAAGCCAGCTGTTGTGGACATAGTTCACAGTTTATGTTAAGGTTAAGACACAATTCTCTAAACTACAAGCTTGGTGGCTTTGTAGGGCATTTGTTGAAGATCTATTAATAGACATTTCTAATTTTGTATACTTTGAATTTTGATAGTGTTGAGTCATTTTTTAAAATTTGGCATCTTGTAGTGTAAAATTCAGCTAAGAATAAAAAATAAAAGCATTTTGAAGAAGTAAAAGTATGAAATCACCTTGAAATAAGAAAAAAGACCATCTTCACTACTTTGCAGGTTATAAAATTGATAACTGTAAAATCAATTTTTTTTGCATTAGCGCAAAGACAGAAAACAAAGGCAACGAAACATCAATTCTTTTCTATTTTGCATAAGACATATTTGTGGTTAGTGAAATGGTGAAAGTGCACATTAAATAGAAGTGGGCCAAATTAATAGTTGAAGTGTGCTGACAGATTTTTTGCTCATTTGAAATGTCTCAGAAGGAATATATAAATTAATGAACATTAAATTGAATCTAGCTTAGATTGTGGAGAGGATTGGGGATTGAGTTGAGAAAGTGGAGTAAATGGAGCTAGCTAAGAAGACACAACCTCGCAAAATTCAAACCAGTAAATAAAATTCTCCTCTGAGCCTATAACTTGTCACATTTTTAAGAAATGACTAAGAAGAAGGAAGCAAATGTTAAGAAGGAGGTTTCTGAGAAAGTAAAGGCACCCAAAGAGAAACCCCTACAACATACAGTACTTGGTTTATTACCAGGGTCAACAGATACAAGTGCGAAAATGTTTTTTTTTTTAGACAAATGGAGGGAGTGTAGGGATTCTACAATTCCAATTCCTGGTAGGTCCTTGTTCTAGTTTTTCTATGAAAATAGAGGTGAAAAGGAACCAAGGTGTAATCCTTGTAAGTCGGAATTGGCAAAGGTCATAGTGCCAAATATATATGTGGATGTGGAACTAATAAGTGTTCTAGTTGAGCGCTCCCAACCAGAGACCAGAATTATAAGAAGAATGGATGGGTCACCTTTGGTGAACATATCTAGGGCATATATAGAAGAATGTTTTGACCTAAGTAAACAAGACAACCAAAAATTTTAGAGATCAATTTTTTATTGATTATGATAGAATGGTGAGAAGTTCCAATTTCAGAGAGATTTTATATTTTATGAAGAGGGGTCTCACCAATCGAATGATCTTAGTGGACAACAATGGTCTACATTTGACAAATAGTTTTATGGGTTTCTTTCAAAATACATACTTTGTATGAGCTCAGTTATGTGGATAAGATGCGAAGTCAAAAATGCCTCTAAATTTCATGTATATGTTGATGAGAATTCAAAACCATAACTATTATTTAGAGTTTGAATTTTCTACTGAGATTGAAAGGTTACTATATCAGCAATTTATGAAATGGAAAGCCACTAAAACATTTAAAAACTATTCTCTATTATTTCACTTAATTTGTACCAAAATATTTTAGAGTTCGGAGAATCTTTAAAATTGACTACACATGATGGGCAAGGAAATAAGTTTCCAGTACAGTTATGGTGTCGAGCTTGGGACAAGAACAACAGAGATTTTGATTACAACAAGTTCCAAGATATATTTGTGTTATGGATTTTCAGGCTAGTAGGACATCGGAAGGAAATGATTTCGTAAAAGATCAAGGTATTGATTAGGCCCAAGGAATGTTTTAGCGAAAGGAATTATCCTCATAATTTTGGGGATTGTATTTGTAAACCCAAATATACATTGATCAAAATATACTGGTGTAGGCAACAACCTCATAAATTTCCCATACATATATCATAGAGGATTGGGTTTCAAGAATTTATGTGGTAGATGTTGTGGTTAGAGAAAGAAATTATAGCTCCAAGGAAGAAAGGCACATATATGCCTCATTTTGTAGAATTTGTTGGGTTTACCACTAGTTCAAATATGTTGAGTGAATTACAAGAGTACATAAAAATTCATTATAGATTAGAGAGTGATAAGAGCATGGATTATGATCGAAAAGGACATATTCAATCTATGATTTCCAAGTTTAAACACCAATTGAATATTGATGAAGATGTTATAAGAAATTGTGATGAAATCCTAGCTATTATACAAAAGTTAAGAAACTGGGGAATTTTTTTGAAGATCAAGGGAGAAAGGTTAAAGATGATACAGCCTAGATTTTATGATGAAGAGAAGTTTGAAGTATTGAGGATTGAGAAATGTATTAAGAATTTTGAGGAGTTTTTCAACAAGAGTCAACAACAAGAGAAGCCTAAGGAGATTGAGAAGGTCCTTACTCCTCCTAAGAAAAGGAGAAAATTTATTATGTAGGATTTAGATTCAAACTCTCCACCACTAATGCAAAAAGAAGAGAGTGTTTTCCCATTAGTTTCTTACAATGATTCAGATGATGAGTGTGATTCGATGGAAATGGAATGTATCTTGAGGGGACTAAGAGGAGAAAATGACACAGAACTAGTATCTCCACCCCCTATGTTCCAAGATGAAGTTCATGGTTACCAAGTGAAAACTCTCAAGGATGATGTTCCAATTTATATAAATGACGAAAGAGAAGCTATTTCTCTTAGATTCCTTCAGATGGATGACTTCACCAAAACACAAGAGTTTAAAGACTTATGGATACAATATAAGATGAATTATTTTGAAGAAAATAATAAATTGAGACTCCTGAGGAGTCCCAACATGAAACCGTGATTAAAGAAATGATTGATGAGATCAATATTGAAAATATTACTTGCACTATTGAAGATGATAGGGAGATGGTAATGAAGAGTAACATGTTGATTGTGCTAGGGCTTACCTCGAAAGAATTTTTTTTGTTGAATCAAGTTAGAAAACAAGATGATCCCACATTTGTGGCAGAATTTGATACCATGGAGAAGAGTGACTGATCTGGTTTCAATCTAAAACCATAGACTCTGGCCACATGGTTCAATTGTAAGGGTGACAACAAGCCCAAAATAATTGATATATCAAAGGGAGAAGAAGAGATGGAAATGGTACAAATAGTTGATAGTACAAACCCACTAGCCTCAGCCTCAGAATTGATGCACAGAGCTATGTTTAATAAATCACAAGTAAAACACGTGTAGGAAAAATTGGAGGAATCCTAGATTAAAGAAGTAGAGATGAATAAGGTAATAAATGGATTTTATTTAAAGATGGAAAATATGGAGAATTAATTGTCATACTATAAGAATCCAAGGTCTAGCATGATACTATTGGCTCCAAAGCTATCATAAAAGTTTTAGAGAGTTCACAACAAGTAGATAATTATTCTAACAAAAAGGAAGATGTCTCTAAAGACTATGACTGCAAAAATCTAGAAGAAATGTTGTCTTTAAGGATTAAGTGTGTTTTATAGAATTGTGATGAACTCCTTACAAGCTATAATAGCCTTGTCTACACAAAAATTTATTTCATGGAAAACAAACCAAAGTTGCAAAAGATAGTCAAGAAATGGAGGCCTTCTCATTTTGAAATCAATCAAGTTTATGAAGTTACAAGGAAAGACCCAGATGCTCCTCGATAAATTAAGTCAATTATGTAGATGATAGAGACTATATCAAGTAATTTCAATTATATTGAATAGGAGGATTCTAAGGTGAATTAGAGGATGATTGCTTTCATTTCAAATAGTTACTGGGCAATCCAAGAAATAATTGATAAAAGTGAGAAGCTGAAATATGTTCAAGAATGGAAGATAGAATTTGAAGAAGTGCCTTGAAAGGTGGTTGATCAGTTGAAAGAAGAAGATAATTTTATAATTGATAAATTCATTAATGTCCTAGATAAGATTATTTCTCTAGAATTCAAGTTCACCAGGTTTCAAGTTGAAAACCATGTGGTTACTGGGAAGAAATGGTGTGATCTAATATTGCTTGTTTATGAGATTTCACATTTTAAAGTGGCCTATGCATGTCCAGGTTGTAGGATGGATCATGGAGTATCTGAGGATGCCTGACAAGTTGCTAGAGAAGGATGCTGACAAAGAAATAGTTATACTGGATTAATCTTCTTTATGTTTCAATTTTATCTTATTTTGTCTTATTCTAACTATAAAGTTGTTGGTCGCAGTTAGTGTTTGGGAATAGATGTGTCAGGTGGAATCTTGTTTGCATCCCATCAATTTTGTATAAAATAGGATACCACAACCAATACAAGGATATAGGCTAATATTATTGATACAATGATAGAATACTGTAAGGTTGATGGATAATGTATTTGGGTAGCGACTACAACTGATATGCAAAATAATCGTATTCACTTTTTTGATTAATACAAAGAAAACCTATTTTCTATACAAGAGAGGAAGTAAGTTAAATTTTTTAATTGGATTGGTCCATTGAATTTTTAATTTTCAGAGAATTGAAGTTTTGAATATTGGTTTTTGAATATCAATCGTTGTATACGAATTTATCATCTATACAATTCTTTGTCTAATTCATTTCCTGCCAAGGAATTAAATTCATTTAGACTAAAGTAAATATCATAACCAATTCATCCTTGATGTCACCAAGAAATGAATCTAAAAAATGAATTGTAAAGTGTACATGAGAATTCAAAAAAATCTTGGCTACATTATGCCCAATTAGTTGGATAAGGAACCGGCCTGTGTATTTTTGCAAAGGTGGTTTTTTATATTTGCATGATCATTGAAGTTCTTTCATTTCATCCTTGTATATTTGAAGTTACAAATATATTATTTCATACCTGAAACATTTTCAGACAATTTATTTTTATAAAGCATTCAAACACAAGTAAGAATTAAGTATTCTTATTCTAATCAACTTCAGGGAACATTTGCCATCTTGAGAGATCAAGGAAGCTTAAATTTTTTATAGAAACATACCTTTGTGTTTGGGGTGAGGGTCTACCCACCTAGGTTTAGCAAAGCCTAAAGTGCAAGGGAATTGAATTATTCTCGTTCATTCAACAAGACTGGTTGAGGAATCCTATAGGAGAATTGGCATAGCTCATGGATTTCCAATCAATAGTTTTGGGAACCAACGGATTGGAGACTCCACTGGGGAGTTGTCTATAAGATAGTTTAAAAGATATTTAGAATCACTGGTTTTTCTATTTAGAATTTGATTTAAGAGTATTTTTAGAATTATTGGTGATATACTTATAAAATCTACTGGAAGAAAGAACTCAGAATAAGTAACATATTATTTCCTCAGAAGTGAGGTGGTGACTCTATATTTATTATAGGCAATGCTTTGAGAATACAAGAGAAAATAATAATCATTTATCTCTCATATTTATGTGGGGAAGGAGATACTCGCATCAAGGAGAAAGTATTTATGTATAATTACGTCCAAACAAATAGAGGGCAAGAGCCATGATTGTAGCATACAAGTCTTTTACAATGTATAAGAAGTTTGTTGAAAGAGAAAGAGAGATCAACATTGAAGATGATGAATAAGAAGACAATCACACTCCAGAAGAAAATAGGAATCCTTTTTATCATACAAACATGAATGAACATAGCAATTGACAAGATAGACATCAAGATGATAATGATGATGAAGAATAAGATGAAGACTTCAATCATCAGATGGATCAAGTGTTTCAATTACTGGCAAATATTGATTCTAATGATAGAAGGATGATCAATTCCCTTAGAAGAAAACCTAGTGAACTATTAGAAAGGTTAGGAATAAATAAGGATCAAATTATCTCACCAAGAAGAGACATCGGAAAGAATGAAAGGGTTGATGGGGGTAGAAGGCCAAATTAGGAAGATAGAGAACAAAGGTATAATCTGATGCAGGAGCATCCTGGGTGTAAGAGCGATCTTGCATCACCCAAAAATATTTCTATTTTTTCAATAAGGGCTATTTTGTGCAGAGCTGCTATTTATGGAAAGTTACTATTTTTGGTAATTTTTGTATGTGCTCAGAATGATCTGATTTCTTTCTTGGAGGTTCATTTTGGTCATATAAGTCTTCCAGTAAAGTTTCATTGCCAGATCAAGTGTATATTGGAAGATATTGAAGATTTTCGGTATTGGCAGCAGGGTACAGAAACTTTGAACTCAGTTTTGAAGGCTTTAGAGGCCCCGGATGAGGTCAAAAATTTGGGTGACGGGCGCTTGCACAAGTCAAGCCTGTAGAGCGCTTCGTGGCATTTCTGAAATGGGGTTATAATAGCCGAGCGGGTCAACGGGTGATGACTTATGGTCTTCGGAAGTTGGGCCACCTGAAATGGCGAAAAATAATTTTCTTCAAAATTTCTGTTCGGGTTTCAAAGGTTATCTTGAGCTGACTATGATGTAATAAAATGTAAAATAAAATAATTCTAAGTTTGGTCGGCCTTATTGGCTAAAATTTTGGAACCTTCCCAGGCGGTGGAAAATTGCCTATATAAGGAAGGCTATATTATTGTCTTGAGAGTTCAGAACAGTTCTGGGTAGTAGATCTGGGTAATAGTTCGAGGCTTTGTCCTACAGAATATTGTAAGGGAATGCCCATGTGGCTTTGCATATTGTAATTCTGAAAGTTTGTAATTCCACATTTGTGGAGATAATAAGAAGCCAATTTTTTGTTCTTGCATATTGTTGTTGTTTCTCTATATCTGTTATGTGTTTGTGGTATTAAGGGGAGCACCCTTCATCATAATCTCCCTCATAGAAAAATATGGAGCAAGTCTTAAATGCTAGTTATGCAAACTCTTTGTTTGAACAAGATAAGAAAGGGAGGAATGGTGATGGGCATAATGGACATTGGATACAA
>BSBK01010524.1:0-35000 GCA_027943335.1 Chamaecyparis obtusa | reverse complement strand
AAAATGCTTGACAATTGTGTCCTCAATTAGTTGTTTCTCTTCTTCTAAAATCTTTGCAAAAGAAGTCGGTTTAATTCACCCAACTAGTCTTGTATCAATAATATATTGTACCATTTCTATAGGGTCTATTGGTAACCTAAATTTCTTTCTTCTAGATCACTTTCCCCATGATATTATTTATTTCTCACATTTAGTATCTTCCTCTTCTACTTCAGTTTGTTCATTATTTGCAGATGGAGTCCTCGCTTGACTCCTTTTTGTTCTTCATTCTAGCTTAGAAGGTTGAGTGGTCTTCCTTTTGACTATTTTTACTTTTCAAGGGTTCTTATTTCTTGACAATTTCTTTATCTTTTATACCGATAACACTAGGTGTCTTTATTCAATTTCCTCTTTAGTTCTCTCTTCCATGTATTGAATAGTAGGGAGGACTGGTGTCTCTGTTGTTGTTCCACTTTGTGATGTTCTCTTCTTCTTGACTAGTGTGGAATGGAGGCTTAGTGAGTTTTCTTGATGTTCTTCCTCTTCTAATTGAATATTGCTTTCTTATTCACTTTCTCCATATTTGTCTGTTAATCTCTTTAACATTTTCTTCTTTTTCTTTTGAATCTTAGGCTTCTTGATTTCCAATGTTATTCTTGCATATGCTTCCTCATATGTTCCAAAAATTCAAGACTTACTTTTGATAGGTAAGCTTAGGATGCGATCTACACATCTCACTACATCATCCTCAGTGACTTTATATCCAAAGGCTAGCACCCAAGATGTTATTGGTTGCACCGGTTGGATCCTGCATGTGTCAGTATCTACCACAAAACAAATTTAATTCTAATTTCTCCACCACTGATGGAGGTATCTGATAATGTCCTTGCATCTTAATTTGAGATTCTTTAAAGTATCCCCACATTATTTTATTAAATCCTTCTCCTAATGTGAAATATACTCATTCATCTCATAAATTATTGGTCTATCAGTTTTCCAATTTAGATGACCTATGCCTGGGAAGAAATTTTTGACATAGAAATATAAACAAACTAAAAATAATCCATACTTAACTTCTTGTTTATAATCCCTTTGCATTCGATTTATGTTCACAAATAGTTGTGTCTCAAACATGTCCCCTAAATCATTTTCTTTTCCCAGCTTGGCTATCTCGTAGGCTACATACGCAACATTACCAGGTATGCTATTTGGTTAGCTAGATTGATAAAATTTGTAACCAATGATCATTGTTGAAAATCATGTCTCTAATTGACTTTATACACTCTCATGGCTCTTCCATCCTTAGATGTTTCAGTGACTTTCTTGAGCTCCTCCATATTACTCATGCATAGCATGCATTCCTTTCCTTCCGTTGGTAAACCAGTGACCATATGGATTAGGTCTTTTGTTAATCTAATTGACTTCTCCTCGTCTAACCACATCAATTCCTTGTGTACTTGACTCAATACATATTTGATCCATTCTTTATTAAATTTTGGTAAAAATACCATGTGGGTCAATCCTTTCATCTCCAAATGCTTGTGTTCATCCTCGATACTTCCTTCAATACTCAGCTCAATGTAGTATATCTTGTTGATTTCTTCCTCTCCTAGTTCTACAACTTTGTTGTGAATAAAATTTCTGATATCTTTTGTAAGCATTACTCTCAGAGGTAATGAAGATAGGGCTCCAACATTGTCTCTTTCCTCTTCCTTCAATGAGTATAGTTTAAATTCTGGTGTTGGCTCATCGTTGATGCTTACCACTAAAGAGTTTTGAATATATGTTTCCATTATGTTCAAACAATTTCTAAAATGCAAGTTCTCCGCTAGTATCTTTTGCAACTTCAACTAATTGTGCTAAACTAGGGCACAAAAATATTCTCAAATGCTTCTGTGATATATTGTTTCTAATAACACTTCTCAATGAATTTTCTTTTGACTATTTGATGTTATTCAATCGATTGCTTCAGAAAATAAGGTAACTAATGAATAACATCAACACGTATTTATTTCCCAAAAGTTATTCAAATAACTATTTAGGCAATAAATATTTCCAACAATCATTTTTTTTCTGATAGACATCTCTTTTGTCCGATGGTGAAACTTTCCACCGATTACTATCCTTTCACTTGTTCACCGATAACTATCAATCTTCAAAATGATAAAGAAAAGATATCTAATACTAATTAAATTCTATTAGATGTGTCCAGTATGAGTTCCATTACATCTCTAGTATGCTAACATGTGATCCATCTTATCTTTCCTTGTAAAGGGACAAATAAATTTAACAATTTCTTATCATTCCCTAAGAAAAAAATTAATTCCTTAGTTTGATGATGAATCCTCCTTCCTTGGGGTTAGAGGGTTTCCTTCTTGATTGTTGACTTTCTCTTTCTTCATCCACTTTTTCTTCATTTTATTGCTTGCTTGTTCTAGATTAATTATCACTTTTCCTTTGTTATCCACATTATTGGCTTGTCGATATTTTTTATTTTGTGTGATATGTCCATACTTGTGACAGATGAAACATACCATACCCGTTGATCTCCATGGTCCAGAATTTCCTCTTGGATTCCTCAATCTACAGTTCATCGCCATATGTCCAAAGTGTCCACAAGCGCTACACATTACTGAAATATTTCCTTCTCTCCTCAATGTGCTTATCTGTTTAACCGGTATTCTTTTTGGTAAAAATCTTGATCTGCAATGTTCATTTTTATGTCTGTACCGATTGTAGGTGTGATACTATTTTGAGAAACTTCCCTCAGATGATATGTTGTTAGATCTCAATTTTCATTCTCTTTCCTAACGTCCAAACTTATTGCAACTGTAACAATGTCCATTAAAGGTATACCACTTGAAATGTTGACTGATCTACTTCTACAAATATTTGATGTGTGACCAAGCTTTCCACAATTGTAACAAGTAGGTCTTATTGGTTTATTTCCATGTGTTTCAATAGGTTCCTTCAGCTTTTTTGATTGGTCTTCTATTGTTTCTTTTGATGATTCGCCAATTAAAAATTTTCTATTATCAATATATCCTAGACCAGTTGTGTTTCCATATCTTCTTTGATTTTTTCAATTGTTCATCAATTCTTTGCATGGTTTGACCAAACTTAGTTAGTGTTTCATTTACTTCTTTTTCAACTTTGAGATTGGTTTTCAAGGTTTCAACTTCTTTTCTTAGTTTTTTGTTCTCGGTAAGTTTTTTTTTTCTTCATTTATGTCATTCAATTGTTCACCCAATGTATTATTTTTTATTTTTTAGTTTCTCAGTTATGGCATCTCTATCTTTGATCATTCTTTCCATATTTCTCTTATCGGCTTCAAGGCTTACCTTGGCTTCCTCGAAAGTCTTCATTTTTTCAATTATTTATGTTGTAATTATGGCTTGACTTTCAAATTCATTTTGTGCTTCATTCAGTTTTTCTTCTAGATTTGTATTCCTTTCCAATAGATCAGCAATTGTTGCATCATCTTCTTCAGAGTTTGTACTCTTTTCTGATAGTTCTTCAAGGTTTATAGTTCAAGGTTTTCTAAACTTATCTGCAGGTGTTCTTTGAGTTCTTTTCTTTTTTTAAATGATTCTCTTAACTTCTTCTTTAGATTTTCATTTTGTGCAAGTGCTTCTTCTAGGTCTTCTTCCAATTGTCTTTATTTCTTATACCTTTCCATATTCACAGATCTACTCTCAAGATGTCAAACTTCCCTCTTTAGAGAACTAAGCTCTGATACCAATTGTTGATTAGAAATATTAGGTACTAAGAGGGGGGGTGAATCAGTGCTAATAGATTAGTATCAATTCAAACTTTTAATCTTGAGTATATAATTTCATTTCCTTTTTACCGATAGTCTTTTTTCTATTACTGATATTTTGTAATTGAAATAACATAAAGCAAATAACTATAACTCATCAAATGATTCACACACCCATAACAAAAATGTTTTTGGTGTCGCATAAACCCTTGGTTAGAAGGAAAAACTACGGTGGGGATGGTACCCACAACTCTTCATTGCATCTAAAAAGAATTTTTTGGTTAAGGCTAGAAAGTGTCACTTTCTGAGTGACTCACCTGGTAAGGAGTGGATGATATATGGTTAAGTGTACCTACAGTTTTGTTAAGACTACTCTACTAAGAGATTTTATATTGCCTATGCAACATTCACCTTGTTAAAGGATTTACAATGAGTTCATAAAATAGAACTTCTAAGTCCAATTAAAGACTACCCGGTTAAGGGATTTCACAATCTTGTCGGTAAACTGTTAGGAACAAAACAATAAGAAATTTGACATGTCTGTGCTTTACTCCAAATCTTGTCAAATTCCTTATGTTCACTATCTCTATCTTCCAACTCTTTCTCTCCTTCATTTCTTTCTCTATGTCTATGTATCTTTTTCTACTCACCCTGTTTTCTCTCGATCCTTTGAATCTTTATATGTTTTTGTCCATTGAACCGCATAATCATGACCTTAGATCTTAGGGTTCCTTCATCTTGATTGTTTCTATAAAATAGTTTTCTCTTTTCCTCTGTTGACTATAATGCATGTCTTCTTTTATCTGATAATTGTCGACTTTCGATAACTAACTCTGATATCTACTATAGTGTGTCGATAGTATAACTCCAATAGTTGACATTAATGACAAAACTTATCTTAATATTTCCAACAAAAATATGGGACTTAGAATAAATAATTTTGGTGGGCGAAACATGGGTGTCAGAGCACCTATGAAAATTGAAAGGTACAAACAATTATGTTTCAATGGAATATTGGGATATCCAAATCCTATATCTAATGAGTTAAGAACTTCTATTCCTAATTTTTCAGGAAATGGAAAATAATCTTCTAAGTTGCACTATATAAAATTGAAAAATACTATTGAATATTTGGAAGAAGATAATGAGGATGTTTATAAAAAATCATTATTTCAATCCTTAACTGAAGATGTAGCTAAATGGTATAGAGGGTTTCCTAATAGGTCCATCTATGGTTGGAAAAAAATTGTAAATCAATTTATTGAATAGTTTGGAGATCAAAATGGTACTTCTTTAGCTTCATGTGAAATAACTAGCATAAATAAAAATGCAAATTTAAAATGACATAAAGACCTCTAGGAGAGTAAATAAAAGGGATGATGAGAAGTTGTACAATCCAAAGGCTCCAAAGAAAGATGAAATGAAAGAGATTATGAATATGTTGAAAGACATGAAAATGAAGCAAAGCAGAAATGAAAAACCACCATTTCAAAGAAATGATAGACCAAGGTTGCATGATATTCCCTATCATACAAATATGAAAGATAGGAAACCAAAGAAGCATAATTATACTAAGGATACCCCTGATCCATTAATAAATGTGAATCATTTGGTTGAAGATGGGTCATGGTGTGAATTTTGTAGACTCCCTCATGCATCAGATCAATGTGTTATAGCTCAATCCATTTTGGAAGAGGAAAGTCAAGAAATAGAAGATCACCCCACTATGAATGTTTTATCTTCTAAACATTTTTAGAGTGGGGATGATGACTCTTCAGATGAGGATTGTTTTGCAGAATTACAGGCTAGAAGAACTTAACACTAGAACCATGTCCAACAAGTTTTAGCTAATGAAGAAGAGGTTCCTATTCTTAGGAGGTTGACTAATGAAGAAAGGAGAGCTTACATTGTTGCAACATTGGAGCAAGCCAAAAGTACGTACAACTTGAGGAGAAGAACTATTAATACATATCAAGGAAAACCCTTAGGTATTTTTACAAAGGTTCCCAAGAAAAATGACACTAAGGTGAGTACTTTAAAGAAATCAAATGAAGACTCTCATGGAAAAAAGGTAGACACTTTGCAACCTCTTAAGTTAAGCAGATCTTCAAATAAGAAAAATATTGGTAAACAAATTTTTAATTGTCACTCTTTTATAAATCATGCATTATCTCAAGTTAAGATCTATGTCCCACTAATGAAAATGATGAAACTTTCTGACTACAGGAAAGAGACTATGCAAATTATAGAAAATCTTGAAGATTCTAAGGATCAGGATGATAGAAAGGACAATAATGAACCCCTATTGTGTATTTAAGAACAAAATTAAATAAAAATGTTAATCAAGTTGACCCTTTTTATCTTACTTTGCTAATTAACAATAAGCTTGTTAGAAATTGCATGATTGATTCGGGAGCAACAATCAATATCATGTATGCAAATGTAATGAAGGATCTTGGCTTAGAAGATAGACACACCATATGGGAAATGATATGCAATGGAAAAAAGATCAGTCCATGTGGTCGACATCATGAAGGATGTAGAATTTAGGTTTCCATCATGCCCACAAGCTACTTACAAAACTGATATCATAGTGGTTGAGATCCCTGCAAATTATGGCATGTTACTCTCAAGACAATGGTCAAATCTAGTTGGAGGTTATGTTCAACTTGACCTATCTTATGCCACTATATCTTTCAATGGAAGAGAAATTAGGATACAAAGGGATCCAAGGTTTTCTTACCTAGTTGAAGATGCTAATTTTGATCATAGTGTTAACTTTTGCCAATCTGACATGGAAAATTTCCAGGTGAGTATTGCTAAACGAACCCTACAAATTAGTAACCCTATTGAAATGAATTTCTAGGAGTCAAGAGGACCTTTGGCAAATGAATTTTGATGGAGCATGTAGCAAGGAAGGTAATGGGGCTAGAATCATCTTTGTATCCCCACATGGTAAGATTTTCAAGTTTTCATTCTTGTTGAATTTTGAATGCACTAACAACATTTCAGAGTATAAAGAACTAATCCTTGGTTTGAACATTGAAAAATCATATGGTATTAAGATGCTCTCTGTATATGGTGATTATAATTTGGTTGTTTCCCAGGTTAGAAGTAAATTCGCAACTAGAAATCTTAGGTTAAAATAATATAGAAAATTTGTATGGGATCTAGTTGAATTTTTTAATGCATTTTCAATCAAATGGATAGATAGATTAGAGAATTCTCTTGTAGAACTAATGGGTAATTTATCCATTAGGAAGATCAAAATTCCATTGGATGAGATTGTGTAGGTGGAGATGAATAACATCCCCTCAATACCTAACAATGTGCAAAATTGGCAAGTGTTCGAACATGATAGGGATCTCTTCATATTTTTGGCATGTGAAGACAAATATGAGGATCAGAATATAGATTGGAATGGCTATGTGGAGAACCAAGATGGTAAAGAGACCTTGTTTGGGAAAGAAGTTGTGCATCTCAAAACAAACAAAATTCCCCAAGGCTTAGTGGCACTTGAAAGAGTTTTTGATGAACAAGAAAGTTTTAACGCAAATAGGTCGGTTGCAATGCATGAAGAAGTTGAAAAGATCAATCTTGGAAATGGCCACACTCCTAAAGAAGTTTTAATTGGTAAGAAGATATCCCAAAAAATCAGATCATATTTGATTACTTTGTTGAGGATGTATAGGCATGTGTTCGCTTGGTCTTATGATGAGTTAAAGGCATATATAGAGGATCTATTTCGGCATGAAATACCTCTAAAACCTGATGTTAAACCCTTTAGGCAGAGTCAAAGGCCTATCAATCTGACCCTTGCACCCAAGATGGAAGAAGAGTTAATCAAATTAAGGGATGAAGGAATTATAAAGCCAATCAGGCACTCTACTTGGGTAACCAATCTTGTCCCACTCAGAAAGAAGAATGGTGACATCAGGTTGTGTGTGGACTTTAGGAACTTAAACGTGTCATCACTTAAGGAAAAATATGCCTTTCCAAACATGGAATCCTTATTGCAAAAGGAAACCAAAAATGAACTCTTATCCATGATGGATGGTTTCTCAAGATACAACCAAGTGAAATTCAAGGAGTCTGAACAATATAAGAGTGCATATGCCATGCCTGGGGCACTTATGTTTATACCAGAATTCCTTTTGGCCTAACAAATGAAGGAGCTAATTTTCAAAGGGATATGGATGTAGCCTTCGAGGGATTGATTGATTACATACTAGTTGTGTATCAAGATGATTTGACTGCCTTCTCTAAAAGGGAAGAGGATCATTGAAAACACCTTGAGAAATTTTTCATGAGGGCCCTTGAGTATGGGATATCCCTTAATCCTAAAAAATACCATTTTGGAGTAACAAAGGGGAAGCTTCTTGGCCACATAGTGTCAAAAGAAGTGGTGAGAATTGATCCAAAAAGGGTTGTAGCCATAGACAACATTAGATTCCCAAAACAGTGAAAGGTATCCTTTCTTTGGCCAAAATATTTTTGTGCGGAGGTTTGTTTCAAACTTTGCAAAAATCATAAAGCCTATTGCAAAAATGCTAAAAAAGGGGGGATGAGATAAAATGGACTTATGAAGCTATAAAAGCATTTGCAAATTTAAAGAAAGCTATTAAAGAAGCTCTGGTCTTGAAAACCCCTAATTTCACAAAGCCTTTCCATCTTTTTTATTTTGCCTCATATCACACAATAGCAGTAGTCTTGTTAAAAAAAACAATGATGGGTATGAGCAGCCTGTAGCCTTTTTTAGTAAATGTTTGCAGGCTTCTGAATTGAATTACGACCTAATTGAAAAATAAGCATATGATTTGGTGAAAATAGTCGAGTCTTTGAAGCCATATTTAGTTGGAGTAGAAGTGGTTGCTTAGCTGTCAAATGCAGTAGTAAAGGATATTTTTAGACAGTCATAAACCATAGGAAAAAGATGTAAATAGATAAATTAGATCTAGGAGTTGAATATAAACATTCAGATAACTAAATTGGTTAGGGGCCAAGGACTAGCAAAACTCATGGCAGAATCCAATTTGAGGCCATTCAAGTAAATTTAGTGGAAATTGAAAAATACAGAAGTGAGTATTGAAAGATGTTCTTGGTATACTGACATCGTATATTTCCTGAGGCATTTGAAGTGTAAGGATGAATTTTCTAACAATAAAAAATAATGGTTAAACTCCAAGAAGCCAAGTATGCGATCATTCAAGGAGATTTGTATTGGAAAAACAAAGACAGGATTCTTCTTTTCTATTTAGATAACTATCAAGTTGAGACCATGCTTAAAGAATTTTATGATGGAGTATATGGGGGACACTTCTCCGCTAAAACAACAACACATGAGATATTAAGGGCATGATATTTTTGGCCAACACTATTAAAGGATTGTTATGCCTGTATCAGAAAGTGTGAAGAATGTCAGAAGTTTTCAAGGAAGTTAAAATATAATAGTTCCCTACCACTAATACCTATGCAAACTGAGGAGCCTTTTTAAATATGGGGTATTGATTATAGGTGAGATATCAAATAATTCTAGTGGAGGACACAGGTGGATTCTTGTAGCTATTGATTACTTTACAAAATGGGTAGAAGCCATACATGTCAGGAAATCCACTAGTAAAGTAGTGATTAAATTCTTAATGGAAAACATCTTAACTAGGTTTGGAGTACCTAATAAAATTATAGCTAACAATGGAATGTGCTTCAGATCAAGAGAATTTGCAGGCTTATGTAAATTATATGGAATAAAGTTATCTTTTTCTTCACCATATCATCCCCAGGGAAATGGATAGGATGAGTCAAGCAATAAAAATATTTTGAAAATTATTAGAAGAATGCTTGACAATAGTAAGAGAAAATGGGACTCTAAGCTAGGATTGGCAGTTTGGGCATATAGGATTATAGTAAAAAAGTCAATAGGGTATTCTCCTTATGAACTGGTATACGGAAAAACAACAAGGTTCCCTATCCAAAATTTGTTGCCAGTATATCAATTCATCACTCAAGAACAATTGGAAGATATTGACCCCATGGAGGATAGGATGAATGCACTTATTGAATTGGAAGAAATCAGAAGGGACACACAAAAACGGAGCATCAAAAAATAGCAACAGATAAAGTATTTGCATGATAAAGAGAAACTAATAGAATCTTTCAAGAAGGAGAGTGTGTTTTAAGGTGGAATGCCAAGGATCAAGACAAGGGAAAGGATGGAAAATTTGAGGCTCTATGGATAGGACCATACATCATTGTTGACAAGGTGGGCAAGAACTCATACCTTTTGTAGGATATCGAAGGTCACACTCAAGAGTTCCATGTACATGGGAAATACTTGAATCATTTATTTTTCTAAAATGCTTAGGGAGTATCTCTATGCATAAATTTTTATCTTTTTTTTTCCTTCTTTCTTATTTTGTGTTTTGTTTGGTCTGCTCTCCAAATATAACTGATTTCTCGCTACACTCACAAGGATCATATGTCTCTAGAAAGATCCACTATAGAGTCATTTTTTGAGATTTGGCATCTTGTAGTGTAAAAGTCAACTAAGAATAAAAAATAAAAGCATTTTGAAGAGGTCAAAGTATGAAATCACCTTTTAAATAAGCAAAAAGATTGTTTTCGCTACTTCACGGGTCATGAAATTGATAACTGTGAAATGGAAAAATTTGCATTGGCGCAAAGACAGAAAATGAAAATAGTGAAACATCAATTTTTTTCTATTTCGCAGAAGACATATTAGCGGTTAGTGAAATGGCAAAAAGTGCACATTAAATAGAAGTAGGCCGAATTAATAGTTTTTGATTAAGGTAAAAGCATCTTTTGAATGGGCCCCGAAACCATATATATACAGTTATTGAAGGGAACTATAACCCTAGGAATGATAGGATTAATTAGCTTAGATCTAAATGAAACAACTGGGGGGAAAAGAAGAAACCTTACAGCACCCCCCCAGCACATAATACTAGTAGAACTACCAGCAGCACAAATCCAACAAAACAACAGTAGCCACACAAAAGATAAATAGAAATGCTCAAGCTGCTAAAGCCAAACGTGTAAAGCCAATGCTTTACAACAACACCCAACCTAATATTTTCCTTTGCCTCCCTTCTTCTGGGAATGGAGATTCATATCAAAATGTAGAGGGGACTTTTTATTATGTTTACCTATTACAACAGTCCATCCCTCCTCGACCAAAGAAGCTTTTTACTGCCAGCTAGAGGCAGGAGAAGATCCAACCACAATAGAAGCAGAATGAGAAGTCTGGACAGATCAACCTACAGTGGCCTCACAGCTAGTACCAGACTTCCCAGCACCAAAAGGAATTTTTGAAGCAAAATTGGCAGGAAAGAGGCCAGCAGACCCAACAGCCTCAGTAGACAATCCAACACCAGTACTACCAATAGTAGGAATAGAACACCCAGCAGAACCAAGAGTAACAAGAGGGTCACCAGCAATAGCAAGATTACTTCCAGCAAGAGCAAAACCACTAGCAGAAATGCTAGCAGACAAACCAACAAATCTAGCAAAAGTACTACCAGCAACCAAAGAAGAAGGAACCAAAGAAGGAGTAGAAACAGCCGTAGGACAAGAGACAGGACCATAAACCTGCTCTACCACATTCACAAAGCTCTGAACCTTCTCCATAGTATAGTGTTGAGAAGAGGCCCCCTTCCACCACGAAGCAGTCTTATTATGTCTCTGAAGATCACATTGAGAAGCAATATGACCAGTCTTAAAGCATCTTCTACATCTGAAGGGGATGCCTTCATAGTCCAATTGCTGAATCCAACTTCTACCCGTAGGGGATTCAAGTTTAATCTCCAAAGGCACACCTTTTGAGGTATCAATATCCACCAAGATACGAGCGTAAGTAGAATGAAATAAATCAGAAGATTTCTCATCCACCATTAACATATCCCCTAAAGCTTCCCCCATAGTCTCCAGAATGAAGTCAATCCAAAGATGGAGGAGAAGATTAGGAAGCCTAACCCAAATAGGTTGCACATCAAATGATTCGGAAGATGGAGAAAAATTAGAATGCCATGGTTTTAGCAATAGCATAAAACGATCCTCCTAGCTAAAGAAGTTTTCACACAAAATAATATTTCTATCCTCAGCATCATCAAATTTTGCCACAAAAAATCCTTTAGCCATAGGGAAGATATGGACTGTACCAGAGATTAGAGGTTCCCAATGATTGGAAATCCAGGAATGAAGATCGAGTAGAGAGGGCCATAAACGCTTGAATCTACAAATCAACTCATGCTTGGAAAAAATAGAGGCTGCCACATCAATCTTAGCAAGAGTATCCACATCCAACACTACTAAAATATGTTGGCTAATTGGAAAGGCCCTACGAGGAGTGCCTTTAACAGAAACACGAGTGGGATTCACAGCAGCCCTAGCCGGAATAGCCAACGACTCCCTAGCAACACCAGCAAATTGCGAACCCCCATCAAAAAAACCCAACAAATCCCTAGAGACCAGAGCCTCTGAGGCCTGCAGCTTCCCAGGAACACCTCCAGAAACCCTAGCAGAGATTGTCGGCGAACCCCCAGAAACCTTCAGACCCCTAGCAGAAGCACTAGCGACCAAAGAAATCCAATCACCAGCAACCACTGAACCCCCAGCAAAAGCACCAAAGGTCCTTGATCTCCTAGTACAAACAACCAGCGACACACCAGCAGCCGAAAAAACTCCAGCGACTTGCAGAACCCAGCACTTGCACCAGCGGCCGGCAAACCCCCAGCGACCAGAGATTTTTTATTGAACTGATAGTTGAAGTGTGTTGATAGATTTTTTGTACATTTGAAATGTCTCCCAAGGAATATGGAAATTAATGAACATTAAATTGAATCTAACTCAGATTGTTGAGAGCATTGGGGATTGAGCTAATAAAGTGGAGCGAATGGAGGTATCTAAGAAGACACAAGCTCGTGAAATTCAACTTAGTAAATAAAATTATCCTCTCAACCTTTAACTTATCACATTTTTAAGAAATGACTAAGAAGAAGGAAGCAAATGTTAAGAAGGAGGTTTCTAAGAAAGTAAAGGCACCAAAGAAAAATCCCTGCAACATACATTACTTAGCTTATTACCAGGATCAGTAGATACAGGTGCAAAGATTGTTTTTTCAGATGAATGGAGGTAGTGGAGGGATTATATAATTCCAGTTCTTGGTAGGTCCATGTTCTAGATTTTCTATGCAAACAAAGGTCAAAAGGAACCAAGATATATGTTGGAAACTGCAATTGAAGCAATTGTTGTATTGTCATTGATGTCAAACCTTAACTGGTAAGACTGTTGCTATCTAAGAAAGTACTATATCTATTTTGATTGTTGAGAAAGATTAGGGCAAGGTTGATAACAATAGCACCTAAGGAAAGGTTGAGTTATCTTGATACTTCAATGAGTACTTGATTATGTGGCACAATGATAAGATAATGTATTGCTAATCTAAGTAAGAAGGTAGACTAAACAAGTAGGCTTAACCAAGAAAAAGTGAAGAAATCTAGTTTAAGTCGAGTGATGTTAGTATCGACCGAGCCAGTATATGCCGAGTAAATTCAATGTTGACCGAACATCAGTTAATTGTCGAGGAAGATAGTATTAGTGGTGACCAGGCAACCCAGTGAAGACCAAGGAGTTGAACACATTATTGACCGAGCGTCAGTAATTTACATTTGAGGAAGAATTCAGATTCCTAGTCAACATAGTTGAATTCTTGGATTATGTAAAATGTGTTGACTTTATTTATTGATTGTATGGAAGCATTTAATGCATTGTAAACCATTTTATTATGATTCCATAAAGAGATTTGAGATGTTTCTAGAAGGATGGAGGAAGAACATAAAGTTGGAAGGATTTGATGAATTTGACCTAACCCTAATATCTACGGAGGAGATTAAGCGGCAAAAGTTGGATCGACCTAATTGAGGAAGTATTAAGGAAACCTAAGCATTAGGTTGAAAGAAGAGAGGATGTTGGAGTTGTTGTTATTGACTGTATAAGCAGAAAAGGCTGAAGGAGAAGGAGTTGTGATTGCTTGAAGGGATTTTCGAGTAGATCAGTGATGGAGATGGAAATGGATCACAGTCAGTAAGCCAACATATGTGTACAAAATTGGATCTATTATTTGCAAAGTCAGTTGTATGTTTTCAGATCGAACATTGTTGTTACTTTCTAACCATTGTATTAGTTTGAAATCCTTTAATCAAGGTTGACCTAACAGTCATATGTATAAATCCTTTGAACAAGGTTGCATTCTAATAGAATGTATGTAAGTCGTATAACAAGGCGCACTTTTAACAGAGTGGTTGAAATCTTTTAACTGGGTCACACCTAATAATGTGTTTGTAACCTTTGACAGGGTTGGCTTTTCACAGAGCTCACTTCAGAAGAGTGAAAATATGAGTAACATGTTACAAAGTGGTTTTTCCCAAATTGGGTTTCCACTATAAATCCTGGTGTTAATGCTTGTGTGAATGTTTTGGTTTGAACATTTCTGTGTTTTGCAAGCTAAATACTATTGGATAGTGGACTGCACTATTATATGTTTCTATTATGTATTCAGTAATGACCGAGTAGCTGTTGGTTGTTAGATCTAATTTGTTGAAGAGTTTTAAAGTTTATTTTATACATCTAGACCTGAGAACAACTGATTCACCTCCCCTCTCTGTTGTTCTAAATCATATTAACAGGTGTAATCCTTGGAAGTTGGACTTGGCAAAGGTCATAGTGCCAAATATATATGTGGATGTGGAACTAATAAGTGTTCTAGTTGAACGCTACCAACTAGAGACCAAAATGATAAGAAGAATGGACGGGTCACCTTTGGTGAACTTATTTAGGGAATATATAGAAGAATGTTTTGACCTAAGTAAACAAGCCATAACCAAAATTGACAGAGATCAATTTGTTATTGATTATGAGAGAATGGTGAGAAGTTCCAATTTCAAAGAGGTTTCATATTTTATGAAGAGGGGTCTTCAAAATCGAACGATCTAATGGATAGCAAGGGCCCACATTTGACAAATAGTTTTATGGGTTTCTTTCAAAATACATACTTTGCATGGGCTCAGTTATGTCGAAAAGATGCCTAGTCAAAAATGCCTCTGAATTTCATGTATATGTCAATGAGAATTCAGAACCCTAGCTGTTATTTAGAGTTTGAATTTTCTACTAAGATTGAAATGTTACTACATCAACAATTGATGAAATGGAAAACCACTAAAACATTTAAAAACTATTCTCTTTTATTGCACTTAATTCTATACCAAAATATTTCAGAGTTTAGAGAATCTTTAAAATTGACTACACATGATGAGCAAGGAAATATGTTGCCAGTACAGTTATGGTGTTGAGCTTGGGACAAGAACAACAGAGATTGTGATTACAACAAGTTCCAAGATATATTTGTGTTATGGATTTTCAAGCTGGTAGGACACTAAAAGGAAAGGATTTCACAAAAGATCAAGGTATTGATTAGGCCCAAGGAATCTTTTCCTGAAAGGAATTATCCTCATAATTTTGGGGATTGTATTTGTAAACCCAAATATACATTGATCAGAATATACAAGTGCAAGCAACAACCTCATAAATTGCCCATACATGTATCAGAGAGGATTGGGTTTCTAGAATTTATGTGACAGATGTTGTGGTTAGAGAAATAAATTATAGCTCCAAGGAAGAAATGCGCATATATGCCTCATGTTGTAAAATTTGTTGGGTTTACCATTGGTTCACATATGTTGAATGAATTGTAAGAGTACATAAAAATTCATTATAGATTGGAGAGTGAGAAGAGAGGGGATTATGATCCTGAAGGACATATTCAATCTATGATTCCCAAGTTTAAACACCAATTGAATATTGATGAAGATGTTATAAGAAACTGTGATGAAATCCCAACTATTATACAGAAAGTAAGAAAGTGGGGAATTATGTTGAAGATTGAGGGAGAAAGGTTAAAGATGGGACAACATAGATTTTATGATGAAGAGATGTTTAAAGTATTGAGGATTGAGAAATGTATTAAGAATTTGGAGTTGTTCAGCAAGAGTCAACAACAGGAGAAGCCTAAGGATGTTGAGAAGGTCCTTACTCCTCCTAAGAAAAGGAGAAAATTAATTATGCAGGATTTAGATTTAGACTCTCCACCACCAATGCAACAAGAAGAGAGTTTTGTGTCATTGGTTTCTTACGATGATTCAGATGATGAGTTTGATTTGGTGGAAATGGCACGTATCCTGAGGGGACTAAGAGAAGAAAAGGATAGAGAACCATCATCTCCACCCCCTATGTTCCAAGATGAAGTTCATGGTTACCAAGTGCAGACTCTTGAGGATGATGTTCCAATTGATATAAATGATGAAAGAGAAGCCATTTCTCTCAGATTCCTTCAGAGGGATGACTTCACCAAAACACAAGAGTTTAAAGACTTTTGGATACCATATAAGATGAAGGATTTTGAAGAAAATAATAAATTGAGTCTCGTGGGTGTTGAGGAGTCCCAACAAGAAACCATGATTAAACAAATGATTGATGAGCTCAATCTTGACAATATTACTTGCACTATTGAAGAGGCTAGGGATGTGGTAATGAAGAGTAACATGTTGATTGTGTCAGAGCTTACCCTAAAAAAAATATTTTTTGTTGGATCAAGTTAGAAAACAAGATGTTCCCACATTTGTGGCAAAATTTGATACAGTGGAGAAGATTGAAGGATTTGGTTTTAATCCAAAAATAGAGACTCTAGCCACATGGGTTAGTTTTAAGAGTGACAACAAGCCCAAGCTAATTGATATATCAAAGGGAGCAAAAGGGATGGAAGTGGTATAAATAGTCGATAGTACAAACCCACTAGCCTCAGCCTTAGAATTGATGCACATAGCTATGTTTACTAGATCGCAAGTAAAACACATGTAGGAAAAGTTAGAGGAATCCCAAATCAAAGAAGTAGAGATGTATAAGGTAATAAATGAATTGTATTTAAAGATGGAAAATATGGAGAATGAATTGTCGCAATATAAGACTCCAGGGTCTATCATGATACTATTAGCTCCCAAAGTTGTCATACAAGTTTCAGAGAGTTCATGACAAGTAGATAAGGATTCTAACAAACAGGAAGATGTCTCTAAAGACTGTGACTGCAAAAATCTAGAAGAAATGTTGTCTTTAAGGATTAAGTGTGTTTTAAAGCATTGTGATGAAGTCCATGCAAGCTATAATAGCCTTGTATACATGAAAACTTATTTCAAAGAAAACAAGCCAAAGTTGCAAGACATAGTCAAGAAATGGAGGCCTTCTCATTTTGAACTCAATCAAGTTTACGAAGTTACAAGGAGAGACCCAAATGCTCCTCCAGAAATTAAGTCAACTATGTAGATGATAGAGGCTATATCAAGTAATTTTAATTATATTGAACAAGAGGAGGATAAGGTGAATCAGAGGATGACTGCTTTCATTTCAAATAGTTGCTAGGAAATCCCAGAAATAATTGACAAAAGTGGCAAGGTGAAAGATGTTCGAGAATGGAAGATGGAATTCGAAGAACTACCTCGAAAGGTGGTTGATCAGTTGAAAGATGAAGATAATTTTACAATTGATAGAGTCAATGATGTCCTCGATAAGATGATTTCTCTGGAAGTCAAGTTCACCAGATTTCAGGTTGAAATCCATGTGGTTATTGGGAATAAATGGTGTGATTTGCTATCGCTAATTTCTGACATTTCACATTTAAAGTGGCCTACACATGTCCAGGTTGCAGGATGGATCACAAAGTATCTAAGGAAGCCTGACGAGTTGCTAGATAAGGATGTTGATGAAGAAACATTTATACTGGATTAATCTTCTTTATGTTTTAGTTTTATCTTATTTTGTCTTATTGTAACTATAAAGTTGTCGGTTGCAGTTAGTTAGTTTTTGGGAATAGATGTGTCAGTTGGAAGCTTGTTTGCATCCCATCGATTTTGTATAAAATGGGATACCACAACCGATACAAGGATATAGGCTAATATTATTGATATGATGATAGAATATTGTAAGGTTGATGGATAATGTATTCGGGTAGTGACTGTAACCGATATGCAAATAATTGTATTCACTTTTTTTATTTATACAAAGAAAACATGTTCTCTGTCCAAGATTGAGGAAGTAAGTTCATTGTTTTGATTGGATTGTTCCTTTGCATTTCCAATTTCAATAATTTCCACTTTACTATTAGATGTCAGAGAATTGAAGTTTTGAATATTGGTTTTTGAATATCAAGGGTTTTATACAAATTTCTCATCTATACAATTCCTAGTCTAATTGGTTTCCTGCCAAGGATATAAATTCATTTAGACTAAAATAAATATCATAACCAATTCATCCTTGATGTCACAGAGAAAGGAATTTGAAAATTGAATTGTATAGTGTACATGAGAATTCAAACAAATCTTGACTACATTCCGCCCAATTAGTTGGATAAGGGACTGGCCTGTGTATTTTCGCAAAGAAGGTTTTTTACATTTGCATGAGCATTGAAGTTCTTTTATTTCATCCTTGTATATTTGAAGTTACCAGTATATTATCTCATTCCCAAAACATTTTCACACAATTCATTTTTACAAAACATTCAAACACAGGTAAGAATTAAGTATTCCTATTTTGATCAACCACAGGGAACATTTGATATCTTGAGAGATGAAGGAAGCTTAAATTCACTATAGAAAAACACCTTTGTGTTTGGGGTGAGGGTCTACCCACCTAGGTTTAGCGAAGCCTAAAGTGCAAAGGAATTGGATTATTCCCGTTTGTTGGCCAAGACTGGTTGAGGAATCCTATATGAGAATTGGCATAGCTCTTGGATTTCCAATCTGCGATTTTGGGAACCAACATATAGTCTACTCAAATTGATAATTGGGATTATAATTTACTTGCACATATGGATTTGAGTTAATTAATTTACAAGATTCTTTTTTTTAATCTTTTATCTCAAAGTGGCATTTGCATATAATCTTATCTTGCACCTAAGGGTAATCTCAAGGTTCAAAAGAAAGTATTATCTTCTTTTTATTTCTAGGAGGCTTCCTTAGAGATTTTATCACCCTAAGGGACGATGTCAACCATATGAATCTACTGGGATGTATAAAGGGGGAGAAGGAAATTTATATGAGGACCAAAGATAACCATAATCCTTTCGAGCACAACCTCTTTTTTCTATCTCCTTCATTAGGGGTAGGGGAAGAGGTAAAGTAGAGTGGATTTGACCTCACCATTCTACTTGTAGATGGGTTCTAGTTCATTGTGGTGAAACCCTTACAAATTTCCTAAGGCTCACTAGTATGTCAAGCCCTTGCAAAAAAGTGCCTATGTTTTCAAACCCTTAAGTTTTAGCAAGTTTTCCTTAAGCCCTAAACCCTATATTATAATTCATCCTTGACGTGCTATTCTCAATCTTCCACCTTAAGTTATAACCTTGAGCATCAACAATCATGTATTAACAACCTCTTTACCTAGAAAGTGATTGGTCTTGGCATATTTTAAGTTTTCCTAGGTCCTTTAGTCTTTGCTAACACCTGCGTGATGACATGTGGCAGCTAGGTGCACATTCACGAAATTTAGAGACCTATACTCTATTAGACCTGCACAATTGGGACACTTTTCTAACAAGTTTGTTTGGTTTACATGGAGTCTACTCTTTATCCCGCTCAACAAGTTCCAATTGGTTTCATGCTCCATAATTTTAGAGATGTTAGTGCTTAGTGTTCACTATTGCAAAACTATGACATCTTTCTAAGACCACTTCATTTGTTTGTACAAAGGAAATGGTTTAATATAGTTATATGGTGTTAGAATGATGGTCTCAAATCCTACTACGAGAACGTGATATGATTCCATGTGGTATTGACTATTTAATACCATGGAAAATGTTATCCCCATGGCATGTTTTGATCACACAAAATACTTCTAGGACATGAAAAGTATCTTTAAATCTTCTTTGACTAATTCTGATTGTTGAACTTGTCATGACCAATTAAAATCAATGGCTCGCATTGAAACTCAAGAACTACAAGTTCCAATCTCAATATTCGAGCACACAAGAAATAATATAAAAGTGGCTAGTTATAGTCATATTTTTTTGGTCATTTGAGAGAAATAAATACATCCCCAAGATTGCCTCAATGATTATTTTCAATCGCACTTGGAATTTGTTAATAATTGGAGTTCTTTGTAAAGTTTGTAACCCAACTAAGGGTTTGTTATAAATTGGAAAGTAATTAAAACATCTTGTGCTCAAAGGTACTTGAATTTGGTGAATTATATATTTTTGGAATTATAGTTTCTTTTATGATTTGGTTCCATTAAAGAATTGTGTAAAATTGAGAATAATTGGAAAACCCTAATTCGGTTTTTAACACTAAGTCTTTGTTGAGCATGTGAAAATGAGTCAAACAGATGGATTATCTTAAATTGTTAAAAAAAATGGACATGATGAAGACCTTTTGTAAAACAATTATGGATCATCAAGGTCATATGTAGATGTATGTGGTCCATGAGACTCAATGAATAAGTTAATTGATAATTGTTTAGGTTGCAGAGATGCAAATATACTTGTGACTAACTCGTCATTTTTTAAATGCTGGTATGGGAAGAGTTTAGCTCACTTTCCTATCCAAAATGTTGGGATCTTAGATTTGGGAAAATTGATGGTGCCCAATGTTTTTGTTGATGTCAACTTCATCAAAGTTATTTCCAGGAGGTATGATACACATTCAAGAAGAGTGCTGGCAATGAATGGAGTAGAGAGGTATGCTTTTAAAAGGAGTTCATTTCAAATATTTTTTTGGTTAGATAGGAAGCTAGCAAGATCATCAATTTTGCTTTTTTCCAGAAGTATCAGACACATAGGGGTGTAAACATGTTTGATCATATCCCTAAGCATGGAGTGAAAAGCATGGATAGAAATCCCAATAAAATCTCACAGGGAGTGCATTTTAACATGGATACTTTTGAAGATAGATTCATGAAAGGATCCATGAATATTTTAAAATCTCACAAGCATAGAGAGTAAACCCACTTTGAGTGCAAAGTAAAAACGCCTCTGACTTCTCATTAGAGGGTATGTATTCAGGGTCATCAGGAGTGAACCCTTGAGGTTTAGGTTTTGGTCTAAAAATTATCCTAATTTGATGCACAAGGGATCCTCTTACATTAATGGCCTTCAATGGCTTCTCCTCTCTAACTTGATTCCAACCAACACACTCCCCAGCCTTGACAACATTTTGAGATTCAGAATTGAGGTCCTCAACAAGATAGGATACCCCATATTGTGCAAGTACATTCATTTTCAGGTGGTTGGGCATATTAGTAGCTCGGTCAGTTTCAAATGTGCAGGTTTTGGTGTCAGTATAATGCTAATTCACATGGGTTGAATGTGTTCCATATTTCTTTCGAATGAGTCATGAGCTTTGTTTGAGAATTTGAGTAAATAGAGATATTCACTACTAGGATACGTTCTAGTCTCAAGTATGATTGATGTGGTTTGTATTTGGGGTCAAATGTTAAGCATTGCCATGGGATGTTCTGGCAGCTAGTTCAAAATAATTCAAACAGACATAACCCTTGATCTTAGGGCCCCATTTCAGTCAAAACATTAACAGTTGGTTGTAAATGCTCATCAAGATTTTCGAGTGCAGAATCATACGCTTCTCCATTTAATTACAGTGGTCAGTTTGATAGGTCTAGGTTTATTCAGTGATTCTTGTAATCACCAGTGCTTGATAAAGGGCCCTCCTCATGTCCTTGCAAGTGTCCTTTTTGCTGGTTGCTTTTTCAGAGAATCTCATTATCATCATTACTTTGCAATGCCTGTTCGTGGTGCACATGACTTTTTTTGTTTGATTTTATGAATGTTGCAAGTGTTGCCAGAGCTCCCACTAATCAAAACTTCTCAGAATTTCGAAAAAAGAACTTCAAATCAGCTGAAATGTAAATAGTGGTTCTGCACATGGTTTATCAAGTGCAAATCAAAGATTCATACAAATTTTCATAAAATCTCAGTGGCTAGTGTGGAAAAGTCTGTTAATAATTAGTGACCTGTTTGTAATTCCCAGTGGATGCCAAGGCTTCGTTTTCATGTCCTTCAAACAGTATCCTTGCAACTGGTTGCATTACCAAAGATTCCCTTGTTCAACATTGCTTTGCTATTCCTATTTATGGTACACATGACATGTTTGCTTGTTTTCTGAATGCTGCAAGATACGACAGGGTTTTTTAGTTGACAGAACTTCTTAGAAGTTCTAATGCTATCTCGTAAATGCTCTTTATATTGTCTTGACTATAAGGATCGAGATGTTCCTATGCCCAGTGTCTCTTTTCCAGCAGTGCTATTGAATCTCTCTCTGATATGTAGAACCTGTGTCTCAGTTGAGTGCAAAGATGGATAATGCTTTTGGTGTATCTAGTGAGTGCCTTGAGGAATCATTGGATTAGCAATACCAAAGATTGTTCTCAATAGAAGACAAGGAGCTTAGGCAAGCTATCATATACATATTGCAGCATAATGTAGTTGGATCTCATCTACATGATGGATCTGTTTACAAGCTCCTATTCTCTACATTCCTGCAGGTATTTAGTCTTTCAGAGTGGGTGTTTTCAGTAGGGAACATAATTGTGCCTCAAAATTGGAAGCGAGTGTCTGAAGGGATCCAAGGTATTGATCCTAATGCAATCACAGGCAGGCTGGGCTGCATTTTTTATTTCACCAAGGGTGTAAAGAAAAAATGTCTTTGGAATGGGAGATATTCAAGTCACATGTCTCACATGACAACTTTGCGGCCATGAACATCTTCCATGGAAACAATGAGGATTTCTTTACATCTGATGAGAAGTTCATGCTTTTGGACTTCTTTTTCCGGCTTGCATCATTTGTCACTAAATTTGAAGATCTCAATTAGTATTTGCTGAGATAGTTAGCTCTCTGTGGGTAATGTTCCCTCTTTCCTTTTGGGGAGCATTTTCAGTATGTTGGTGTCTGTCATCTTTTTCTGAGTAGTTTTCTTAGTGATCTATGTAGCTGCGTGTTGAGGATGGGAAGTGTCCCCTCCATGTTTTGGTCCTCCACCGTTAATTTTACTCATCTGATCAGCCTCATCTGGTCATAGATATATTAATATATGTACTCCATGTATGAACTTTTTAATTTAATATATTATACACCTAGTGCATTTTACCCCCACAAAAAAAGAGAGATTATCTCTAAAATCCCAGTTGTTTGCAAATTGGTGCATATGGCTGACCCCAAAAGAGAAATGATGAATCAAGCCTTAGCAGTACTTATAAAAAGTGTTTGACGGTCTCATTCTGAAGTTTCCTAAGAGAAAACCCCAGTTGGTCTTCAAGTAGGGATTTCCATTTACACGTAAAACAATATAAATAGCTCTCTTTTGCAAGAATGGCAAACCTTGATTATAAGTTGTGGCTGCATAACCAGTTCCCTTAAGTTCAACTAAAAAAGAAAAATTGATAACCTAAAATTTATATTCACGAGTTATTAAGAGCTATACTGGAAATGGCATTCCTTCCAGTGTACACAACAAAAAAAAACCTGCATAGAGAGAGAGCTGTTTGTATTCCATTTTAACCCATCAAAGATGCGTTCCTTTCACTTTCTTACAGTGGGCTGATATTACTAACTCAAGCAGTGACCTATATTTATATTAAATTAGAATGATAAAAATCCTTGATTTAGCTGTTAAAAACACCAAAACAATATGTATATGGGTGATTTCCCAATTACAAGTAGCCATGGAACACAGTCCTAGATAAATGTACAGAAAAATGTCCCTCTGAGAAAAATGAAAAGATACAGGTCATCTTCCATGTTTAGAAGGCAAATGTTAATCACTTGCCCTTTCTAAGAAGAAGCTTCTCACAGCCAAAACTGAAATAGAAAGCCACGCTAGTGCTGAATTATTACAAGGGCTATACATGCACACAACTATTTTTGCGTAGTCCCAACTTCCTCTAGTAAAAAGAATCAGTTAGTTAAATATTAAGGTTTCCCGAGTCCTTTTAACAATTATAGGACATCCATTTTTCATATAGATAAACTAAGTCAAAGGAGCATACTAGCCCACTGTCAAATCCATTGAGGTTGAACAGGAATGGGCAGTAAAATGGAACTCAATTTGTAATCGATGATGCAGTGGTACTCTTCCCAAGAGCCCTTTTTTGATGTCAATTTCTAATTCCCGAAGAGGAACAGCTGCCCAAAAACCTTTGATAAACTCTTTGCAACTCTCCTTTCCCTTACAAATGAGTGTTTCTTCAACAACCTTGCTTTCCACAATCTCACCTGGACTTGCATCTTCAACTTTAGCGCCTCCCTGCTGCATCTGATTTCCATTTTCTGTTGGAAGAGATTTTGAAATGTCTGCCGGTGCAGATTTTGAAATCTCTGCTGGTGCAGATTGAGTTTTGCTACTCTTTTCTTCTTCTAGTTTCTGTTCTTCTGGAAACTGATACACAGTTGTGTCCTTATCAAACTTCAAAATATATGCCTGGTTGCATCCTTCAAACAATCTTTCACCCAGTGTATCAATTATATAGTATGCTTCCTTTTCAACCTTGAGAACAAAAAAATGGTCATTCCAGCTAACAATATAAATCTGAGGTTCCGAATTTGCAGCTAACATAGCATCTCCTTTTTTAATTTCTTCCCAGATATTGTCAAAAGACATAGCCTCTTGTAAAAAGTCAAAAGAATCTCCCAATCCTTCAGGCTGAAAGAAGCCAACAAAGGACTTCTCTGCTGCAACAGAGAGAGAACGTATCTTTGCTTCTAAAACTGTGTCTAGATCAAAGTGTCTGTCTGGAAAACTCTCTCTGTAAGATTCTATTTCACAAAGATTCCTCCACTCCAAAGATCCTTCTCGTATCAGAGTATCAAACTGAGATTTAATGGGCATAGAATGTGTGTTATTGTGCAACCAGTCAGCGATAACAGCCACCAAAGCAGTACATGCACTCTCTCCTGCAGCTCTTTCACTTCTCTGATCAATTGTAGCGAAAAAGACCTGGGCTGATAGCTTCATCTGTCCATCTCTACTTACAAGATCTCTCTGTTCCCAGCTGCCTATGGCAAAATGGTCATCTCCAAAATCTCCACACCTAGCCGCTCCATCCTCGCTCTTACTCCACTGAAACACACATCTATTGTTAGTGACCGTGCTTACAAAATTAGCTAACAAATTTATTTCCAGCTATAAGGAAAAAATATACTACTTACACTCAACTAATTTATATAATCATGTACAGATGTGCAATAAAACTTTAAAGATTTTCATCTATGAATCTAAGAGGAAGGAGAAAGAGACCATCAAAGGGAGAGGCTCAACTGGAGAGCATAACTGTCGCCGATCAAAATCAATATCATCTCCCCCTTCTTCTCCATATGCTTTATTCAACAATGGCTCTCCCCTTGCTCGAGGTGATCGGAAACTTAATTTTCTCTTTTTCCAGGAAAGAAGGCTTCGCATGGAAGGCTGTACAACAGCATGATCAGAATCTGATGAACATGGTTCCTCGATTGTCCTCGAAATTGACTCCACTTGTGTTTTATGAATTCTCACCCAACTATCATCATTTTCATCTTGTCCAAAGTATATTCCTTCAACGCGATTAACAGCAGCCAAAGTCCCATAGCTAAAGGACTTTCGGAAGCTAGAGCTATCCTTATCCTCAACTTCATCCGCATCACATTCATTACCCGAATCTGTGTCAAACACGTCAGCATATTCGTATTCCTCACTCCTTGAAGAAATCCGGCCATCACTCCCATCCTCTTCTCTACAAGCTTTCTTTGCTCTTCCTCCTCCTACATATCCCCTTAATATTTTTACCTTTCTCAGGCCTGCTTTAAGAGCAGAAAGCTCTTCCTTTTCTGAAGATACAGACCCTCCATCTGAAGATGTTGACGGCACGCTAATTCTGTCAACAGGGTCTATTGCTTCTGGAACTGTCCGAAGCTCCACAAAATTAAGAGCAACCTACACAATTCAAAGAAATCCATAAGGGCTGTTTAGCTAAAAGGAAACCCGCATAGTAAAAATAAAATACAATACTAAATAAAACAATCTAGAAAATGGCCTAGGACATTATACAGGGACTGGTTACACAATGGCAAACACATCAAGCAGAAAGGAAAGGAAGTCTTACAGAGAGTGCTGCTTCTGGTGCCATGCCTCCAGTACAGCAAGTAACAGGAATCTTTGTAATTCTATTTGTATTCTCCACAGGTGACGCATATTCACCAAGGTTAAGGAATGCTGTTCCTATAACTGATGGCTTGTTCTTTGAGTCTTGTGATAATCCCTGCCAATTTGAAAAAAACAGACATCAGGAATACTCATAAAATCGGTAGAGCCTAGAAAGTATGAGAAACAAAATACACCTTTACCAAATCATGATTACCCATCCCAGTTTCTCCTCTTTGCAAGAATCACTTGAAAAAATGCACTCTTAGCCAAAAAACAAAACCCATTAACTGAAGTGCACATTTTAATGAATTCTTGACCTTAATTCAATACATATTCAGCCAAGTCAAGTTTGCTCCTGCTGTTAATGGTTAGTTTCCTAGTACATAAGGATTGAGAACTAAATAGATAAACATATTAGGCATCCCTTTGAATTGGTAACTGATTTACTTGTGGACTGCTACATATGCATGTGTGTATAAAATCCCAACCATAGTATGAATGCCTGTTGAATCTTGCAAGTTGGAGTTATACTAAACATTTAGATTATTCGCCTGAAATAAATAAACAGCTCATTTTAAAGTTGCCTACCATAAACAACACTGGTTATGATACAATTACTCAGTCTCACATAAAAAGTCATTGAAACAGACACTGAACAGATTTTGATTCGCAAGCTTTGTTACAATTTCACAATGATTCAAAAGATCCATAGTAATAGCCAAATATGTGTACATGGCATGGCCAATGCACAGCAAGGGCACCGCATAATCCATGATTAACCAGATACATAGACCACATTCAAGAAATACCCACCGCTTTACAACAAACCTATTAGCAAAGTACCTTGAGAGACTTGTGTGTCAAGCATAAAATGTTACTAGGAATGGTATGTATCTGCCAGGTGTACCATATTAAACAGTTATCCACCAACAGAAGTCAAATTGCAACTAACAAATGTCAATGTCACATAGACCACATGCATTGCTTACATCCCAACAGAGAGGACCATTTTATCAGTGACTCTTATAATACAAACAAAAACTACAAGAAGAGGATGAGTAACTGGCCAACTGCAGCAAGATTTACAAAACCCATGAATCCACAGCTGGATCTGGCATTAAACAAGTAATTCACATTAAGACAACCAGATGATGGTGGATGCAGATTACAGCAGACTGTCTGCAAATAAAACCACTCAACAGACTTAGTGGAAGGTTTGTTACCAAAAGATTCTTATATGCAACTGAATTAGCATCAGAATGAATTCGTGCACATTCAATGTTGAGGAAATGGAAAGCCACCAAGAAATTCATTTTTGAGACTAACACAGCTATGTATTGGTCAAATTTCTATAACCTGTTGGAGAAATTCAGTTGAACTGGTGAAACAACAATTTGTAAAAGGCTTTCATTGTGACAATCCTACAAACCCAACTGAAGTTGAGATTGGGTAACTGAAAAAGCCATTTCAAAGAAATTGCTACTTACAAACCAACCTAAAAAATAAAAATCAGCAAATAAAACAAGTACATACAAGAACAACTACTCTCCAAAATTGTGTAAAATCACATCAAGCTACAAGAAAACAAGAGACTTACAAAAGAAAAAAGCACATCAACTACAATGGGCAGATATTTCTAAATACTATCAAGAATTTTGTGATATTGTGTGAAACATTCATCCATAAGGATATGGATTGATAGAACTAAAGAGAAAGCACCATCAAATCCATCCAAAACAACACCTACATAATTTTGAAAATAAATAACAGAAAACTGCCCTTTACAGAGAAATCCAGTAGAGAAAGTAAAAAATGCTCCAGCTGACTGAAAAATAAGTATTTTGATTGAGATGAGCGAACATAAACACTTAACGTAGTGTGGGCTCAACAAACTCAGAACCACAGGCAGATTCAATGGCCACTCACACATAGTTTAAACAATTCTGACCAAGTGCTTAAAGTTATGCACATTCAACAAACTCAGATTCAACGACAGACTTGATAGTCATTCACAAAGAGTTTAAATGATTCTGACCAAGTAATGCAGATTGAGTTGTCCAAACAGACATGAATTCCAACTTGGGCATCTGAAACAGCTTTCTCAGAAAAGTCAATATTTCCCATTCTTCAAACTCACAGCAAAAATGTTCAAGGTTGAAAAACTCAAACAACCATCTAAAACCATTCAAATCTTCAAAATTTTCCTCTAAAAATAATCTCAAGATACTGAAATTGGTTTCCTCATAACAGACCAAGAAAACCAGGATGGGAAGTCCAGACCTTAGTAGCCTTCCATTCATATGCAATGACACAGTGGAACAATTGGGTAGGCTTTTTTTCAATTACATGGGTTTAAAATGAGAAACAACAAATTAAAGAAAGATATATTGGTAATATGCTAATAACAATAGCCCAAAAATTAATTTACATCTAATTATTTCATGCCACATGGTCTGTAAATATCAAAATAAAATAATTGTTGAATATAAAAATTATAACAGATGATTTAAAAATTTATCAAAGTGATAGAAAGACTTAAAACATTTATGTTTCAATACTAACAAAGTGTGAAATGCCACTCCCAAAAGGTTTTTCACTGCCTTTATAACTGAAAAGAGAAATATTTTAAAATATATGACAAAGTTTTGAATCTCACACAGAACTTTTTGCTAAATAAACTGTACTTTTTCTTTAAAAATGCTTAAAAGTTGAATTTGGGTAATTAAATCATTGGTTTGACCACTGTATTTAGGCATCACAGAAACAACAAAAGAAAATTGCCAATTTGCAGTTACTCGGGTTCTTTTAGCAACAAATGCTACTATGGTGTGTAGTTGGCATCCCCAACAATATGAGTAACAGAAACTATTGCATACCAACGAGAAAATAAGTTCAACTTGAGCAGCTAAAATATTTTAGCACTTCAAATTCTTGAAAGCCGCCCAAAACTAATTTAGGTCAGGCAACTTATAAAAAAGACCACGTAGGGTTTTTTTTCCCTTTTTGCAAAACCCACAAGAAAAATAAAATAAGTGGCAAAGCAGCAAATTCAGAAAAGTATACAGAGAGCCATCTACATCACTTTATGAGTTATTAAAGTTTTAGAAACCCATTAAGAAAAAGATTCAACTAAGGTAGCTTAAGAATCTACTTCAAAGAAATCTGTATTTAAAATTTCTCTCACTTTGCCCACAAAATTCAGCTTGGGGAAACAAAAAAAATGTCTTTAATGTACCTTATAAATTCTACCAAATCACCAAAACATGTTTTGGTTGAGTAACCCAAAATACATCTAAAACAGAAGACTAAGGAAAAATATGCCCACCCATCAAAAGAAATATACAACTTGACTGTCTAAAACGAGAGACCATAATGAAAGCTATGCCAACCCATCAATTCATTACTTCAAATTCTTCAAACCCACCAGAGGGAAACAGGTTTAGCAGCTGAAATTGGAACATTCATTGTTAACAATCTGTGCCTTAAAATATTATACGACATTGCCATATATACTGGAGGTTGAATATTGCAAAGATTCTCCAAGGACTATATGAATGGACTGTAAGTAAAAATCCGTTGATCCATCAAAAGACAAATTCAACTAAGGGAGCTTAGAAGACCATTTCAAATAATTTAGTACTTAATATTCATCAAACCCATTCAGAATGAACCATGTAAGAAAGCCATTACAACCTCATCCCAAACAATTTGATCCCCCTCAAAATTCAATCAAAACCATCAAGGATGTGAAGCTGAGTGACCCACAGTTCCATCCACAGAAAAATGGACACTTCACAATCTTAGAGCCAACACAGGTAAAGATTAGGATGCAGCTGAGCCAACCATCTGATTCTATGAATTATCATTCAAGACATTGAGGCTCAGCAGGCCAAAGATCATCTATGAAGACATAGTTATCTAATATTCCCCAAACCCCACCTCCACCCCAGCCTCGTCCCAAAAAAACTCAGATTGGCCATCTGAAACAACCTGATTCTACAAAAGCAATGGCTAAAACTGAGGCTGCCCAAGCCAAAGATCAATACATCAACATAGAGGTACATAAAACTTTTATATCTTCAAGTCAACCCAGAAATTGAGATTGGGCAGTAGAAACAGCCATCCGAAGCAAGCTGATTCTACGATAAAGCACCAAGACATTGCTCCATCTACGACAGTTATAGGCACTTCAAATAAAATAGTGATTAGTGAGCTGAAACAACAGGCAACCATCTGATTCTACAAACAATACAAAAGCTATAGAGACTAAACAGGCCCAGATCAATATACAAAAAAGTAGGGACAACAAATTCTACAAGCCTGCCCATACCTTGAGAGGGGGCAACTGTGTAACCATATGAAACAGTTTGATTCAACAGACATGAATAAAGATATTGCAGCTGATAGGGCTCAAAATCAATTTATGATTATACAGATGCTTTAAATTCCAGTGGGTAGACAAAACAGCCATCTAAATCAATTAACACCTCAAAGCTCTACCTGACTACCAAGACATTGAAGTTGACCAGCTGAAACAAAGATTTATGAGAAGACATGGGTCAATATAATTAGACCCACCATCACCCCTAACAGCGCCAAGAGACCCGTCCAATTGCACAACTGATAAAATCATCTCTGAGATCAGAAGAATTTTCGCAGACAGGAAAACAAATTTATCTACGGATCCAATGCCCAATTTAAGTTAGCAAATCTTGTTCCAGATACACAAATTGAGGTTCTACCATGGACCAAGTTGAGCTGATTCATCATCCAATAACGCGTTGCCTCAACTAGAGAAATCCATCCAGTAGACTACCTCAAAACTCCAGGATTGCAACAAGGGTTGACTACAGTGTCTTTAAGTCCTGACCCTCACCAGTTCATAATCAGATCAGACCAACCTAAATCCCTCTCCTCCTTCAAATAAAAAGTGAGAAAAACAGCGAATTGGAGAGCTATGCATACACATTCCTTTCCACAGCTGGTTCCCATGTTCAAATCCCCACAAGATATGGTAAAATGCCAAAACCGGGAAAGTCGCCGACACTCAATTAAGGAAACGACATACCCAACAGATCATACAGAACACAAGTACCAAGTGGCTTCGACAGAAGCGACGCCGTACTACCCAGAAAGGAGAAATTACCCAATGTGAAAAATTCAAAACATCTAAGAGCGAAGCAGAGAAAAAATCACATACACTGATGATAGAGAAGGTCACATCCCAGGGATGAAAAGCCGAATCCTTGAGCATGGTGAGAAGGCAGACGTTGTCAAATTCTTCATTCCATTCCACAACCCCGTTATCCCCAATGTACTGCTCCCCTGTACAGTTGGTCTTAATGCTCCTCCTTTTAAAGGGCGAGCTCAGCTTGCCCTTCCCACCCTTCCACTTGATCTCCACAGTCAATTTAGCCTTCACATTCTCATTTTTCCCCTCTTCTCCTTCTTCTCCAGCTTTCTCCTTGTCATCCATAGATAGCCCCTGCAAACTCTGCACAACCATGTTCACATGAAACTTCTTGCCCGTCATGGGCGGCCATGGCCGCCATTTCATCATCTTCACTACCATCTAACGACGTCAGGGGATCGATCCGCTAAAAAGCACAGGGAACCAATCGGAGAACGATATATATGGAATGTATAGGCGTTTGTATATACTGGCTGATAGATAATCCAGAGTTTTTAAAGTACCCAGTAGTATATTGTTTTGGGTTTATTTGGGGAAGCAGGCATTGGATTATCAGGAAAACCGTGTGGGATATAAAGAGGAACCGTGTGGGGAGACCGGGTCATGAGCCTTGACCGACCGCGTACTGTCAAAATTTCTCTCCTTGGGGTTCGGCAATGATTAATTGACTAATTCAATTTGTGTGGAAATACGCGCAGAATGGGAGATGTGGATGGTGATGGAATGATCCGGTTATTTTCCTTTTGTTATAGTTTTGAGACTTTCCAGGCTCTGGATAATGTCCTTCTCCGCCACTCCATCTCCGTTGCCACGTTGTAATTGCTTCTGGTGGAGTTTTAGTAAAGTGTAAAGATCATCCCACTGGAGGGCTTTGTTGCTTTAAGGGAAAAGGTCTATACCTAAAATCCTATTTCACACTATTTTGCATGAACGTCCTAAATTTATAGTTTCAGTTTTATTTTTCAGTTATTTAATATTGCTAATCATCATTCATGCCTTTTGTTTGTTTAGGATTATGTTGTGATTGTCTTGAGGCCTTGCAAGTTATAGGGTTAAGTAATTGATGGGTTGGAATGTACCCTTGATTAGGATCTAGGTGAATGTAGTTGAAGGGTGTACATGTTGGTATGGAATTTGATTATCTTCGTGATCAGTCTCAAGTGGGAGATTGTTGGTTGTGGACCCTAGTCTTGATAGCCTTAAAGGGGATGCACGAGGGGGTATCTTACTGCAAGGTCTAGGAGGGAACATCTCTTTAATGGGGGTTTGGGTGCAACGTCCTCAAAAGAAAAGCAGGGATTCAGAGGCAACGCCCCTAAAGCAAAATTTTAGATACATATTTAACTGGTAAACTATTATTTTTACGTGGTAATCTAGACCACTCATCATTAGATCATAGATTTGACGATAAAATTTATGTTGATTTTTCTTACCCTAGAAGGCAAACCCTTTTGCGAGGATATTATATTACAATTGTGTATTGGATTGGATTGTGTGGAGACTTGAATAAAGAGGAGCAAGTTTTATTTAAGTATTGTAGGTTGTATGCCTTCATTTTGTTGGATAAATTAAAAAAAAGGGGGATGGTTGTTTCTTTTTAGATGTGGCTCATATTAGGTGAACCTCGTATGTTTGTGTCTCTTTGTTTTGTGTTATTTTATGTTTTAATTTTGGCATTCATTTTATTGTATAATATTTTGTGATTGCGTTCCTAACTAGGGGTGCAAGAGGTGGTACCCCCTACAAGGTCTGGGGGGAATATCCCTTTGATGAGGTTTTGGGTGTAACGTCTTCAAAAGAAAAGTGGGGATTTGGAGGCAACGTCCCCAAAGAGAAATTTTAGATACATATTTAATTTATAAAATAAACAAGAATTTATGGTAAATCTAGACCACTCATCATTAGGTAATGGATCTACTATAGAATTTATGTTGATTTTTATTATCTTAGAATTAAAAACCCTTTTATGGCATTGTATCATAATTGTGTATTGGATTGTATCATAATTGTGTATTGGATTGTATCATGTGGAGAATGTGATAGAGAGAACAGAAATTTTGGTGAAGTGTTGTAGGTTGTATCCCTTCATTTTGTTGGATAAATAAACAAGGGGGTTGCTTGTTTCTTAGATATGGATGTAGCTCATAGTGGGTGAGCCATGTATATTTATGCCTCTTTGTGTTATTTTATGTTTTAATGTTAGCGTTCAATCTATTGTATATTGTTCTATGATTTTATTCCTAATAGTATATGTTTCTTTCAAGGCTCAACAAGTACATGTGGACTTTTCTTGCCTCGTGTGATCCTAATTTATTCATATTGAGACAATTAATTGGTTGGCAATGAAAGAAGGTATCAAGGTAGAAGTAAAAACCAACTCTGAATGTCATATGTTAATGTTTAATGTTTAATGTTTAATTGTGCCCCATTCTACTTCAAATTGTTCTCAATCATGGAAAGTACAAAGATTTTGCATGGACACTTGGATTGTAATGGAAGGATAGATGTTTGTAATGTATTTGTTAATGTTTGAATGTAGTTGTGATTTTTTTGTTTCGATATGTTTTCTTGATTTCTTCTTTTTTGTTTTTATGTGTTCTTGTTTAAATGCTTTGTGTATGGGTTTGTTTGAAGTCTCCCATTTTTAGTTATTTTTGTTTTTTCTAATAGCTATAGGTTGTTGATATTGAAATAAATAAATTCAATAATAATTTTATAGAAAATGTAAAAAATAAATAATATTTATTACAATAGACAAATATGTTTTTAAATGTAATATAAGTTGCAAAAACTAAAAAAAATATTAACTAGTTATAGATTTTATTTATATGTAAATAAATATGAAAAACTTGTAATTAATTTAACTTGTAGTATTTTTTTTAATGGAAGAAATTATTTAAATATTCCTAAAACATATACTAAATCTTCTCCACTCAAAATATTCTATAAATAATAAAATATTTTGTGGCATAGATTGAAATAGAAAAATTTATAAAAGGGACATACTTAAAAACCTTAAAGAAGTATTTTTTTCTCTCGGATTTTTAGAAAGGTTTTTTGAAAGAAATCTATGGGGAGATTCTGTTAGGGATCATAATGGTATACTTTAGTGATCCAAGCTTATTTGAAGAACATAATTTTTCTATTGGAGGGGGTTGAAACAATAGAAGATATAAATTTTTAATCCTTAACAAGTTAACTTTTGATGAGCTTTGTCAAATTTCAATATGAAAACTAAAAGGAATTAAAAAATGAAATCAAATAGAAATGCAACCCACGCAATGAAGTCAATGCACAAGAAATATGTGGAAACCCAAGATGGAAAAAACCATGGTGAGAAATGCTACTAGGATCTATTGTCCTAATCCAACCTCATAGATTAAAATGATTTACAATGCTTTAAGGGCACCAATCATAATGAATCACCCAATCCCTTTCTAGAGAGCACCAAATCTTGCTATCACATACTCTTCAATATGAGCACCAACCCAACATCTTGAGGCACTAACCATAGGATGTTACAAAACAAGTTTTTATAAAATTTAAATCTACAACTTTAAACTTCCCAAATATGATGATGTTCAATTGTAAATTATTGCAAACTTAATTACCCAACCCTTCAGATATTTTGGCATGTATTACATAACACAAACAAAATCAATCTTCCTTCTAAAAGTTATGTTCACATTTCTTAGTCAACTCCTTCAAATAGAATATCAAAATATCAAATATAAATGCATTACCAAACCTTGTTTTCCATTTAAATAATTTATGCTTTAACACTATCAAATGAATAATTTGTATATACATATATATATATAGATAT